>JAPMOB010221985.1:0-66987 GCA_029875015.1 Lepomis gibbosus | reverse complement strand
GTGTGTGTGTGTGTGTGTGTGTGTGAAATGGCAACTGAGGATAATGACACTCCAGATGATGGTCTTCTGCCTGTTTAATGTTGTGTGTGATGAGAGATGAGCACCGTTCCCATTTTCCAGGAGGTTATTACAGTGATGGAGGAGGTTCACAGGGCAGCTCAGTCACTGCTGTCTCACACACACGCACACACACACAACATTTAACATCAATCTAATAATGGATCAGATTCAATACTTGGAAATCTAGCTTAGAATGTAGACTGTCTTCTGAATGGGTGGTGGGTTTGTCTATTGATTAAGCTTCTTGGTTGATTTTCAGTGTTATTTGTTGTTCATCATTTAAACACAGAACTATGAAAAGGTTGAGTACACAGTGGCTTAAACAATCTGGGCGCATACTTTATTTCTGGCATTATCTGTGCATTTTTCCATCTTGGTTGATGGATCACGGTGTTTATGCGTATCTTATTTAAACACTCAGCACTAAACAGAAGGCTGAGGACTGTTCTACTTATTTAACTGCTGTGGCAACCCCCGTGAAGTATGCAAAAAGCACGTGACAAAAAACGCAGGCACCCTTAACACACACACATTCCCTCCACATCACCCTCCAGATGCCATTCTAAATATAGGCCTGCAGAGCGCTGTTGGTAAAACCTATTTGTATGGTGGGTACATATGCAAATACATGAGTTAGAATACACACATGATGCAATATTAGCAAATAAACACATGAAAAAAAATCTTGCTGCGTAGTTGTAGTAATTCCACTAACAATACCTCTACAGCTGAGACCTTGATATGAAATTATTTACTAAAACTGAAGAGAATGGAATGACTTTTCACGCCTGGTGACCAATTCTTTTCGGCAGGTTCCCAGCAGTGAGGAAGAAGTTCATCTCCGAGCTGAAGGAGCTGAGGCAGAAGGAGCAGAGCCCCTACGTCATCCAGTCCACCATCAGCCTCATCATGGGACTCAAGTTCTTCCGCATCAAAATGTATCCGGTGGAAGACTTTGAAGCCTCCTTCCAGTTCATGCAGGTAGACTGAGCTGGAATAAAGTGTCACCTTACCTGTTATTTACATATCAACAAATTATAAAGAGGCTCTTGGTTTCAGGGAGTGTTCACAGGACAGACATGCTCATTCTCTGCATACATTCATGTCTGGAAGCAGTTTAGTGCTATCACAGAGCCATCCTATTGGCTTTTGAGAAGCTACACTGAAGTAATTAGGGGCTTAGTGCCTTGTTTTGCAGAGCTTTTAAAAGCAATTACAGTGGTGAGAATGTTTCTCATTTGCTCCCACCATAACAAAACAGGGATTTGAACCAGTGACCTTGCTACAGAATTATCATGTGCATATACTGTTTCTCTCACTGTCTCTGACTCTCTCTCTCTCTCTCTCTTGCCTTTAGGAGTGTGCACAGTATTTCTTGGAAGTGAAGGATAAAGACATTAAACACTCATTAGCCGGACTCTTTGTGGAGATACTTGTACCTGTAGCAGCTGTAAGTGCATTCCTCCTCCTCAGAGCACTTTTGCTTTTTTTGGATTCATATGGAGTCAGAGTCAGATTGAAGTTATCATTTCTGTTTTAAATAAAACTTCTGTCTGTCTTTTGGCTGTATGTCTGCTGGGCTTAATATATTGTGTTTGTATTTTCAAAATAATTTAAATCTTGAACTCATGAATATATATAACGTCTTGTCCGTCTCTCTGCATCTAATTAAAGCAGAAAAAGGACATTGGGTTTCGATAAATACAATTTATAGCCTCTGCATTATTTGTCCTCCCCCCAGACTGTGAAGAATGAGGTGAACGTTCCGTGTCTACGAAATTTTGTAGAGAGTTTGTACGATACCACACTGGACCTGTCCTCTAGGAAGAAACACTCTCTGGTAAGTTTCTCCCCATACTCTGTTTCATCACTGCTCGTCTCTCTTCATTTCCTCTCCATTAACAGCAATTGGTGATAGCACTTACTGTAACTCTCCAACATGTGGGCTTTTATCTCTCCATGGGAAGCAGACAGTAGTGCAGTGTGCAGTACACAGGCTAGTTTTTGAAGCAGCGCCAGATGGGCAATATTTGCCCACAGCAGGGAAACAGGCAGGGAAATGAGCAAATAAGATGCAGTACATCTCCCTTATTAAGACATGCTCTCACGTGAACAAGTACGCAATAAAACTACTTAGTTTAATTGTCAGGACTGGTATGAAAATTATCTTTTGCACTGCCTAAAAGTTTAAAACATTAATATTAAGAAAGTGATGTAACTAGCAACCACCTGTAACGCAGGATTGCAGAAATTTTACAAAATCCTTTCCTGGTAACAAGAAGGTTTCTCACTTTTGTACTTTAAGTCTTATTTTCTTGAAACAAACTTGCTATTTTCCAAACTCATGTTTTTTTTTCTCTATTTCAGTGCTGTAATTACTTCAAGATACATGCTCAGTTCTAGAAAATTATTTAACAGGTTGATTAATATTGAAGAAAACAAGAAGTGTTATTGTGATGACAGAAATGATTTGATAAGACAGCAATAGTTTGAAGTGCATCACAGCAATTCTTGCCAAGCCAATGTTTCCCTTTAGTTCTCTCCTAAATGTTTCCCCGCCTTTCTGTTATGATCCACAGCCATTTAATAAACAAATTAATTTTTTTTTAAAAACACGGCATCAGGCTGCTGTGTTGCATTATTGCTGGTTTCTATTATATGTGCAAAGCTTCCTCTTGCTGTGAGAGAGACTGTCCTCTGGGCTCTAGACATGTCACTCTGCCAGTATGCTCCCTTTGATAGATTCTCCAAATTACTCCAAGTAACCCATGCATTGAAGATTTGACACACCTCTCTGCACACATACTGTATGTGTTTTCACTTTTTCCCTATGTACAGGGCACAGACACACAAATAATAACCTGCCATGTCAGAGCAGAATGGACTGACATGATAGGAATGACAGTAATGTGGTTCATTTCCATAATTGTTATTCTTTTACTTTCTGAGTGCCTGAGAGACATTGAATAGGCAGGTAGATAACAGATAACAAATACTCACTTTGATAAGGAGTGACAAGTAAATGATGCGATCCTCAAACCTAGCACTTCCATAACCATTCATGACAAGGGTGTACCTCGACTAACACCGGTTATTAGCAATGTTTAAGAATGATCTGCATGCAGACTTATTTTTCCTTTTTAGATGGCTGAACAGACTAGACGCCAAGTACACATTCCTGTATGTGAACTTTATGTTGAAATGGTTCATATCTTCTATAATACTTAGAGTTAGAGTTCACACACAAGTCTGTACATGAATTAAATGACTCACCTATTCTTCCAATGGAACCTGCTGGCAAGATGAAGCACAGAGAAAGAAGTGTTTTGTTGAATAGTTGAGTAAGAGGAGAGGAAGACATAGATGATTAAAAGTTTTGAAACCTAGTAAATGGTTGGATTGTGTATGTTCAATGTGCTTCTTAGGATGTAATTCAGGATTGTTGGTGCCGAGTCATTTTGAAAGCGCAATGACCAATGGTTGAAATTTGAAAACTCGACCAACAAATCATGTAACATTCATTCTCTCACTCAGTAAGTCAGGGACAGGCTTTGGCATTTAGAGGGCTGAGCCCTCTTTGCTGCGGACAAGCCCAAAACAGGTAAATGAGGGATTTATAAGGCCTAAAACATGTGGAACATGATTGTGAAAAAAAGATCAAACTTAATGTGAAATGTAATTTCTCGTTGTTATTAGATGATGCAGGAAGAGCTCAGAAATTACATTTAAAATGAGAGAAAGTTATTCTGCAGAGGGACTGTTGATACTTCATCTCAAATGCTAAACAAATACACCCCTCCTTCAAAAACTCCACTTCCGAATTTTCAAATCTCTAAGGTTTCTCCAGCGTTGAACCGCCCTCGCCTGGTCATGTAACTTTCTTTTCTGTTTCTACTCTTCAGACCATTTTCCTCTTTGGCTGTTTCTCGTCCATATTTCCTTCACAGTGCCTGGAGTTCAGCACGTTCAAATGTGCCACTCTCTCCCACTGCCCCCCTTCTCACCGTCAGTCCTGTGCATGAGCACTAACTGTTGCCGACATGCTGGAACAATGTTGTGTGGCAAGGTCCACACCATTGTCTTTGTTTTCCTACAGAGCCAGGGCTCTGTAGGAAAACGGCTTTTTTTAAAAGTGCACACAAACGGAGAGCTAGCAAACCATGAGGAAATATTCTCCTAATTTAACAAAAAAGTCTATTGGATTAGAATCACTTACTATCTCTTTCAGCTTGAAATAAATTATTCTCTGACCATTTCAAAGTAATAAGCTGCATAGTTTAAATAAATCTGAAAATAATTTATATAACATTTAAATTTGTTGAATGAACTTTGAATGTGAAGTGCCTGATGCCAGTGTGTCCCTTTTTATCTCCTCTCTCCACTCCAGGCCCTGTATCCTCTGGTGACCTGCCTGCTGTGCGTCAGTCAGAAGCAGTTCTTCCTCAGCCGCTGGCACATTTTCCTCAACAACTGCCTCTCAAACCTCAAGGTCAGCTTTCTATACAATGCAAATGCAAGCTTTAACATGGTAGGGGTTATTTGTATGGATCAAAATAAGTATTATACATGCACACAAAAGCTAAGCAGTGTGTGCAATAAATTTATGCCCATAGGGAACAGTTTTGACAAGGTGATAAACAGTGCATGCACACAGCACTAAACTTCACACAACAAACTGCTGCACTAGCAATACCTCTTTCAAATCAACCATCAGTTTGTATTGCTTTGAAGGAAAGTTGTTAAGAACACAGTGATTGATGGTGCTCATAAAGACTTATGCACACATTTGATTCATGATTACATTGTAGATGCAGAGAAAACAGTGTATGCAGTGCATGCAGTAACTTATCACATATATGTAAGATACACTATGTGAGGAATGTCTGTCAGGGTGCAACCACATTTCTACAGTTTGTCTTGACGGCTGAGAGAATGTCCAGTGAAATATTTTTGTTAGGTGGAAGTATGTAAGATAAAACACATTACATTTGTGTCTGCCTGTGTATGAATGCAGAATAAAGATCCCAAGATGGCACGTGTGGCTCTTGAATCACTCTACCGCCTACTGTGGGTCTACATGATCCGAATAAAGTGCGAGAGCAACACAGGAACACAGAGGTAACGTGTTGTGATACCTTGTTGTAATTACCATGTATAAATGAGAAAGAAAGAAAGGACCCAGATATCACTCTGTATGTGGTGGTGATATTTGTATAGGTTGATAATTATACATGCTTCTTAAAATGTATATGAATTTTACTGCTCAACACTTTCCAATTCACCTCTGTTTGCCTCTCCTCTCTTTTGTCCCTCCTTCTATCCCCAGTCGTTTGACGTCCATCACCTCCACTCTTTTCCCTAAAGGGAGCCGTAGCGTTGTGCCCAGAGACATGCCCCTTAATATTTTCGTCAAGATCATCCAGTTTATTGCACAGGTGTGTATGACACTTGCACACACTCTACAAATGCACACAAAGTCTTAGATGTAGGTTGTTAACTATTAGTGCATGAGAAATGTAGTGGGGTTTGTTGCGTGGAACCAGCAATTTGCCAACTCCCAAGTTAGTCTGTGTTTGTCTCTGTTGTCACTTAGAAACGCAAACACTGGTTATTCCAAAATTCTTAGTTGACAGAATTGCAGAAATGGGTCAAAAGCTAATATTATTTCAGTACCCACTGTTGCACTGATAATACAGGATTACTAAGAGAGTAGGACATCAACTATTGTGTAGATTTCACCAGAATCCATTAACAGAATTGAATACAGTTCATCTAAAGGCTGCATGAGAGGCTGAGAAAACTCATGGCTCTTCAAGGGCCTGTGGATGCTGCTATCACCAAACAGCATATATGACATTTTGTGTAAATAACTCAGATAGAGAAATAAGACTGTTGTGTTCATACATTGTCTTGCACATGTGTTAATTCTCTATATAATCAGTTATGTAATAAAAAACAATGTCCCATCTGTGCACCATTGGTGACACACTGTAGATGTAATCTGAAATCCTGTAACACCAGTGTGTTTGCCCTCTGTTCAGGAGAGACTGGATTTCGCCATGAAGGAGATCATATTTGACCTGCTGAGTGTTGGGAAACCTGCCAAAGCCTTTAGTCTCAACCCAGAGGTAAAGAGAGAGCAAACACAGACATTCAATCATGTGCACACAATCACACACAGATCAACAGTGTTTATCCGCCGGCCACGATACAAGGATGAGCAATCCCAATTTTTGCGGATTTGCGGATCAGTTTGTTGAGTCTATTAGCGTCCGCTACCCTCAACCTGCTGCCCCAGTCTTCAACAGCAAACAGGATAGCACTGGCTACCACAGACTTATAAAACATCCTCAGCATTGTCCAGCAGATGTTGAAGAACCTTGCCTACTCAGAAAATAGAGACCCCACACAATGTAACACATCTGAATCTCCAACAGAACTGTCAGCGGTTATATACAGTAGTAAATAATCTTTTTGTGTCTTCCTTAGCCCTTACACCAAACCCGTGGAATGTGCGATCACTTTACTTTGCCGCAAATTTGCCATTGCTCTTGATAAACAGACTCTCTGGCATATAGTAAGGATAGTGTGCTTTTTCTGTGTTCCAGCGTATGAACATAGGTCTGCGGGCATTCCTGGTGATAGCAGATGCTCTGCAACAGAAGGACGGAGAGCCTCCTATGCCTAACACGGGAGCCACTTTGCCCTCTGGAAACTCTTTGAAGAAGAAGAAAACTTATCTCAGCAAGACGCTTACTGAAGAGGAAGCCAAACTAATAGGTCTGTTTGTGTCCGTAGGCATTCAAGCCAGTGTAATTTAAATGTAGCCCCTAACTCCATGTACTGACTTTTTGTTTTCTCCCCAGGCATGTCCTTGTACTACTCCCAGGTGCGAAAGTCTCTGGATAACATCCTTAGACACTTGGATAAGGAGGTGGGTCGCTGTATGATGCTCACCAGCGTCCAGATGCTCAACAAAGAACCAGAGGACATGATCACGTATGTAGCTACAAAGTGAAGCAACTGAACAGTTTTTTAGGCCTTTTAGTGCTGACGGTTGTTCTGTTATTGATTCTATAATTAAAGCTCAATTTAAATTGAAATTCAAAATGAGAAATTGAACATTTGCAAGAACAACACTGTATACACCTGTTATAGTAGTACATTGTTATCTTTTGCAAACATGACCAAACTCTATTTTGAGTTAAGAAAGGTACCAAGGTCTAACTTTCCGTACCTTAAGCAAGTGTTGCTTAACGTCTTCCTCCATCTTTGATCTTTCAGTGGTGAAAGGAAACCTAAAATCGACCTGTTCAGGACATGTGTGGCTGCCATTCCTCGTATCCTTCCTGATGCCATGTCCAAACCTGAGCTCATTGACCTGCTCTCACGGTGAGTTAGGGACAGGAAAACTTCATGTTTCATTTCAGCTTCAATTTCATGTTTATTTCAGATTTATGCTGTTGAGTCAATACTGAATATTTTTCATAAGTCATTTGCGTTGAAGAGACTGGTATTTCTGTCAGTGAGGTCGTACAACTTGATCAGTTGATTTTGTTTCTATGTTTCAGCAAGATCTTGTTCATTCAACTTTGTTTAAATGTATGTGTGCATGTATGTATTCCTCAGACTTACGGTGCACATGGACGATGAGCTTCGTCTTATTTCCCAGAACTCCTTGCAGAGCCTGTTACTCGATTTCTCTGACTGGAGGGAAGACGTCTTGTTTGGTTACACACATTTCCTTCTGCGCGAGGTATAACCGCACACTAAAGAAACCTGCACTTACCTAAACAATGAAAGAACCCTGCATTTGCAGTGGTTGTACTTCTGAGTTTAGGTTTGTTTTAATGAGCACATAATTGATCAACAGAAGAAAATAGCAATACAGATTTAGAAGATGAGCTCATTGTAATCTGTTGTAATCTTAATTGGTCTTTTTACTGTTTGAATTTATCATGATTAACTGCATAATTAATAACATTTTGTACATGTTATACATGTTATCTGTCTACATTGTTTAAGTTGATACTGCAAAGTAGGGATGCACCGACCAAACTTTTTCAGTAGCAAAGTGTTCAAGTCTACTGGCACACTGCTGTACACACATTTGAATTGGAACACATTGGCTCCTTTGTCACGCCAGTATCGGACCGACAGACAATATCAGTATCGGATCGGTGCATCCCAGCTGGAAAGTTTAACTTCTGTGCTTCATGAGGCACAGGAAAAACACTACTAGAGAGAGTCAACAGTCATTATTCTTTCAAAATTAAGAGCATATACTAACATATTGACAGTGACAGCCCTTTTATAAACATCCCTTTATAACTATTCCAGGTCCAAGACACCCATCAGGGTCTGCAAGATGCATCTGTGAAGCTCCTTCTCCAGCTGCTCACACAGTGGAGATTAGCTCTGCAGCTCCAGGGGAAGACACGAGGTGGAGTTGAGGTTTGTGCAGCTAAAATGACAGGGATGAGCTGAAAGGGAATTGGGATGCTTCAAGTTTGTTTCACCAAATCAAGGGTCAAGTGCCACAACTATGGGTTCCACTACAGGTCAAACAAGATGACTTACAGCAGTATTTGTTACACTTTACCAACTTCTCTTCCCTCTTTTTCTTTCCTCTCCATCAGTCCAGCCCCAGACTGCCAGAGCGAAGCCCTCATTGCTCAGTGCTCCATGCGGTTGAGGGCCTGGCTCTGCTGCTCCTCTGCTCGTGTCAGATCAGCACGAGGAAGCTGGCAGTCGGTGTGTTAAGAGAAATACGTTGCCTCTTCACAGCTCTGGGACATGCTGAGGTACAACACAGGAAACTCACATTTTCACCAAACAAACGTAGTGTAGAACATTCAACAAACATTCAGTGCTTCATTCGCATTGTAAAAGTCTATAGATTTTGGGTGACTATCAAGTTAGATGAAGGTAAATAAATAGATAAATAGATAGTAAATAGATAAATATTACCAACATGTATCAGGCAGCTGGTGGCACATGTCTAGTAAAGATGGAGAAAGCACACGGAAATAGCAGGAGAATAGAAGGAGAGCCATCTGACCATGGCTGTGATTAGATATGCAGCCCGTGAATTCTCTCACATTATATGACGCTGTTATAAAAATAGCAGATTCTATTAATGTCTTTGCCTCCAGGATGACGACAAACCCATGATAGAGGTCATGGACCAGCTGAGCCCGGCTGTAATGGACAGCTTTGTTCATGTGGCTGTCTCTGACTCGGTAAGGGCAAGTGTGTTTAGAGTGTCCAAGTGATAGTAGTACAGTGTAATTCTTCTTTTTGCTGCCGTGTATCATTCTTAAATTTCCTCCCTCAGTCCACTCTGCCTCTTAGCCACCACGTTGACCTCCAGTGGCTGGTGGAGTGGACGGCTCGACTGGTGAGCAGTTCCTACGACGTGAAGAGCCCCAGCCATGTCTGGATCTTTGCCCAGTGTGTTAAGGATCCATGGGTGCTCTGCCTGCACATCTTCTTGCGACAGGAGCACCTGCCCAAACACTGCCCCATTGCCCTGGGATACGCCTGGCCCTACGTTTTCACACGGCTACAGCTGCTACTGCCACTGGTTGACCCCAAGTACAAGAACACTTTAGAGCAAAGCATGATCACACATTTCATACAACAAATGCTCCATGTCTATGAAGGATTAAAACGTCTGACCACCTGCCTACTCTCTTTTTGTCTTTCTACAGCAGTCCAGTGAATGCTAAGAAGACCAACACGGCAGGCTCCAGTGATAACTACATCTCTCTGTGGCGTAACTACCTGATCCTGTGTCTAGGTGTGGCTAAGCCGAGCATCATGTCCCCCGGTCACCTCAGAGCCTCCACACCAGAGATCACTGCCACCACGCCCGACGGCAGCGTCACCTACGACAACAAGGTGTGTGTTTATGCTGATAAAAGATACCAGGGTTCTCAAGCAATCCGGACTGTCTGGAAATGTTTGAGATTATGTAATCTTTTACAAGTCATGTATAGGGCTGCAACTAGTGATCATTTGCAGGATTATTCGATTAGTTGTTTGGTCCAGAAAATGGTGAAAAATGTCGATCAGTGTTTCCTAAAGCCCTAAGTGATGTCCATAAATGTCTTGTTTTGTCCACAACCTAGCAAGATTCAGTTTACTATAATGGAGGACAAAAGAGGACAGTAAATATTTACATTTGAGAAGCTGAAATTGGAACATAATTTTCTTTAAAAAATACTCAACATGATTATTCGATAATAAAAATAATTGGCGATTAATTTAATAGTTGACAACTAATCGATTATTTAACTACTTGTTGCAGCTCTAGTCGTGAAAAGCTTTAAAATTTCATAGATAGTCAGGAAAAGGATTTAAAAGATTAATTGATTAATCAAAATAGTTGCAGAATAATTTTCCTCTGATGGACTTAAATTTTTTGTATTGATCGCTTCTAACGGTAAATATTTAATATATTGTTGCCCTGACTCAATGCACTAATGAATGAATAATCTTCAGTTGGAGAGCCTCTTTCATAGTCATATTGGCATCATGCATTAATCATCAATTCCTCTTCAAAAGAATTGAAAGTCTGATATTTTAAAATGTTAAATATTTGCAGTCAATAATAGTGATAGTGATTGTGTAAAAGTCTATATTGTTAGCAGATCCGCTAACAATATAGATCCGCTAAATTTGGATCCGCTTTAGGCTGTTCATGTTGCCTGATCCACGTTGGTGTGTTTCTTTGTATCCCTCAGGTGATAGGCACTCCCTCAGTAGCCTGGCTTTTAAAACAGCTCGTCCCGCTGATGAGAGCTGAAAGTTTGGAGATCACAGAGTCTCTGGTGCTGGGGTTTGGATGCACAAATGCTCTGGTCTTCAGGTACTGGAACAGGAACATGTACACCGACAACACATACACACACGCACAACACACACACACACACACACACACAGAGCTTGCGTCATTCACACCAGACTTGGATCAAGTATTACATATTGTTTTACCTACGAAGATGTCAAATAATTTGTTAAACACAAAAACACATTTCTGATTTAATGCTCAGATTACTGTTATTTGCTGTTCAAAACCTTAAAAGAGTCAATGACACTTGACAGCTCTATCTTTAACACAAGAAACTTTTTTTTACACTCCTGTCTTCTGTTAGTTATTTCTATCTGTCTTTACATTCTCTTCATAACTGAGATGAGCTGCATTCCTCTGAGACATTCAGAGGAGGGGAAAAAACTGCGTCACTGATGGACAGAGACGTATCACATTTTTTCAAAGGACAGAGGTTCCATTGTGAAAGGGAGGTATATCATTTAAAAGGAGATCAACTATTTTTAACCTGAAATGTTTTCCAAAAGGGCGCTCATTGTTATTAAAGAGATTAACGTCCACCCAGACAAATTTGTCTAACATTACTGTGTTTGAGGATTAGTGGTTTTAGGGCATGTGACATTTGGGTTGCATAAGGTAGATACGTTACAAACACTATTCTGTTCCCCTGGATCCAAACTTCCTCCATCTACAAGTAAGGAACATTTAATCAGTCACATTTACTAATAAAGCAGTCAATTGATCTTTGCTGATGCTCTGTGTTTATAGGGAGCTAGTCGAAGAACTCCATCCGCTGATGAAGGAAGCACTGGAACGTAGGCCTGAGGTAACACACACACACACAAAAACACACAGAGAGTGAGAGAGGAACACACAGACTGCACTGAAAATTTATTGATCCCAGACAAAAAATTGTGAAAATATACTCTGGATCTTATTGCAGTTAATAAGAGTGTAGTAGTATATCGTTCATGTTGTACATAGCATATGTTCATAGCATTTATTATTTATGAAAATTGAGTTTTTTGCACTGCTAATATAAAGTTAAAAACATGTTATCCCGGTATAAACAAAACGTGTATATTTAACATCCCTTTTTTAAAATTTCAACTGCAGAATTGACATTGTTTGTTTGATGACTTGAAGATTTGATCATGCTTTTTAGTACAGCTAAATTAAAAACCTGTCTGTGCTTTCAGAACAAGAAGCGTAGAGAAAGAAGGGATCTTCTCAGGCTGCAGCTACTGAGGATCTTTGAACTGTTGGCTAATGCAGGAGTTATCAGTGACAGGTAGCACACACATCTAATCCACAGAGTGTCCTGTAGTTGTTTTTAGTTTTGGTCTTTCCTTATGCACTTGGGCTCATTCAACTTAGGTGTAGTCATGCTTTTCCTTCTCTCTCTCTCTCTCTCTCTCTCTCTCTCTCTCTCTCCCTCTATATATATATGTATATATAACATCAGAGATGACCTCTATGATTACCAAAGTAAGTTTTCCTTCTCCTTCCCTACAGTACCAATGGAGCGCTGGAGCGTGACTCTCTGGCACTGGGTGCCTTGTTCCTTGAATATGTGGATTTAACCCGGATGCTTCTGGAGGCTGAGAATGAGAAGGAGCTGGACGTGCTTAAAGACATCAGAGCCCATTTCAGTGGGATGGTGGCTAATCTCATTCAGTGTGTTCCAGGTAAATCGTTTTATTACTTTTTTATAATATTATATATCATAAAACAGATATACTATAGATGTTAGAGCTTTAGCAGTGTCCTGCAGCCACAGACTAAATATTCATGCCGGTTAGTAAAAATGCTGATAGACTACAAATGTAAATTGAAGTCTATCTTCTATTTTGACCCTTGACTTCTTGCTCTCTCACCCTCACATTTGTGCAGTCCACCACAGGCGCTTTCTCTTCCCTCAGCAGTCTCTGAGACATCATCTCTTCATCCTCTTCAGCCAATGGGCCGGACCCTTCAGCGTCATGTTCACTCCCCTCGATCGTTACAGTGATCGCAACCACCAGATCACTCGCTACCAGTACTGTGCTCTCAAGGTAAGCTATACCCACACTACCAAACCCTACTACACATTGATCTCATTGTGTTTCACCAAATAACTTAACATTAACTCAACTCAACTTTTGCCACCTAGGCCATGTCAGCAGTTCTGTGTTGCGGTCCAGTGTTCGACAATGTGGGTCTCTCTACTGACGGCTATCTCTACAAATGGCTTGACAACATCTTGGCCTGTCATGACATACGGGTAGGTCAACTAACTAGAGCTTTCTTCTGCATATGATATTTTATTTTTCTGAAAATAATCTCTAGTCCCTCTACACAATAACTTCTGTTGGCCCTAGGTGCACCGCCTGGGGTGTGAGGTGGTCATCCTGCTCTTAGAACTGAACCCAGACCAAATCAATCTGTTCAACTGGGCCGTTGACCGTTGCTTCACTGGAACTCACCAGCTGGCATCTGGCTGCTTCAAAGCCATCGCCACTGTCTGCGGTAACAGGTAGAGAATCATGCATCTGTTACGTTTGTTAGGCTCTGCACTGCTGCCACTTGCTCTGTGAAGACGGTGAAGAGCCACCAGATCCAGGGAAGCTCTATAGCCTCTGGCACCATTGGGATCAATAAATTGTCACATTATTATTAAGATAACATATTTAAAATGATTTTTATGCAGCATATTTTTTTTTTATAAACGAGAGATTTGCAATAACATCATGTAAAATAGATGTAACAAAGTTTTATGGGAGCTTCTAGCTTGGCTACAGTTTAACCAATAAGCTCATACTATATCCTTATATTGTATTATTTTGCGTAATTTTGCACACACTGCTCATTGTCTGATAACATTCATTGCATTAATTTTCAGTGTAACCAGCAACTAATGACCATGTGTCCTTACTTTTCCAGGAATTACCCATGCGACCTTGTGACCTTGCTCAATCTGGTGCTATTCAAAGCCTCAGACACTAGCAGGGAAATATATGAGATCTCCATGCAACTGATGCAGGTACATGCAGCGCACATTCAGCACACAGAAGAGTATTGTATATTAATTGCACAAAAAGAGGCAGGAAATAGAAAACTAGCTTGAAGCCAAAACCTGTTATTGCATTTCGACTGTAAGAGATAAATAATATGCCTGCAGGTGCTGGAGTCTAAGCTGTGTGCGTACTCAAAGCGGATGGTGGAGCAGAAGCCTGGTAATATTTTGTACGGAACACACGGCCCCCTGCCTCCCCTGTACAGCGTCAACCTGTCTCAACTCTCCATCCAGCTGGCCAGCATGTACCCAGAGCTCACTCTGCCTCTTTTCTCAGGTACATTTTTCAGGGCGTCTTCTGTGGAACACGTTTGTGTCACCAAGTACAGGACACTGGAGTATATAATTACAAATTCCAGGAAACAGGGCTAAGACAGGAATCCTATTATATTTATTTTATGGCTAATAAAAGCTCCACCCTAATCTCCACCCTGTTATGTGTCCCCACACTGTCATATTTCAGTAGCAAACACTGCATATCAGATTAAGGAAACAGAGGTTCACCCAAAATGCTGTTTTATATTGTATTTAGTGTACAAATTAAATACTGAAGCAGGCAGGATCATCTCCAGAACAGCTTAGCTCACACTTCTAACTCCCAAGAAACCATTATTTTTCTGAGACAGTTGTTTAATTTGCTACCAGTGTGTTTCTCCTGTTATTGAACACCTTTAAAGAATGCTTTCTAAAGGCACTCATAACATTAATTCCTCTGCCATTTTTTTGTTTTTGCAGAGGTGAGCCAGCGTTTCTCAACCACCCACCCCAACGGCAGACAGATCATGCTATCCTACCTGCTACCCTGGCTTAGTAACATTGAGCTAGTGGATACAGGGCTCCTACCCCCTGCCTCAAGCCCATGCACACCAGAGGAAGAACCTCACGGTCAGGGGCAGGGCATGGGTCTGTCCCCCAGTCTGAGAGGTAATGGCTGGGGCTCCCTGCAGGCGACCTCGCTCGTGCTCAACAACCTTATGTTCATGACTGCTAAGGTAGGGATGCCATGTTTGTGCTTATTGTCTGAAAGTACTCTGCCTTTTATAATAAAATCCCCTGCTTTTTAACTGAATTTTTTTGTCATTACATGGTCAGTATGGAGACGAGGTTCCTGGCCCTGAAATTGAAAATGCATGGAACGCTCTGGTGTCCAACGAGAGGTGGAGCAACAACTTACGGATCACCCTGCAGTTCCTTATAAGCCTGTGTGGAGTCAGCAGTGATACCACACTATTGCCTTATGTAAGTGTTTGTCTGTACATACCAACACTAAGTCTAAAGTTATGGTCATGCAAACTGAAAGCCCCTGTTGAAACTCCAGTTTTTAAGGGGATTTATTTGTAAAATAATGTCAAACATAATGAAATGTAAAGATTGCCATAAAGATATTGGACCATATCTTACATGTTATGATGATAACAAGTGCCGTAACAAATATGCAGAGAGAATGTGAGGTAAACTAATGAAGACTGTACATTTGTATCTGTTTTAGATCAAGAAGGTGGTGATCTACCTGTGTCGCAACAACACCATCCAGACGATGGAGGAGCTCCTGTTTGAGCTGCAGCAGACTGACCCAGTCAACCCTGTGGTCTTGCACTGTGACAACCCTCCCTTCTATCGTTTTGCTGCTAGCAACAAAGCATCCACCTCACAAACAGGTGAGCGGAGAAGTTCCAGTTATGTTCTGTGATGTCAAATGATATTTTCAAACTGACTTGAGACAAACTTGACAGCTTTTTATATGATACATGGTTGACTGTTCTGTATTTCTGAGGATTATCTCTGAAATGTCTTACGTGTAGGTACTACATCCAGCAGTAACACTGTGGTGGCTGGCCAGGAGAACCTGCCAGACGCAGATGAGAACAAGCTGGTCAGGGAGAGTGAAGAGCGGTCAGTATTAATACATTTTTTAATATACTTGTTTGACTAGATTAGCTGAATGTGCTGTCACATTGAGACTCTGTTTCACTCAAAGTTCAAGAGGTCTCTCAAGAGGCTTGTGCAAGTAGATGAAACATGTGAAACATGTTAATTCAAATACGCAGTGATAAAACTTGTCACTAAATAAGTCTGTACACTTCTGAAAACTCAAAATTTCACTTTGAATGTCATGCATTTATTTCAGTAGGGCCAGGGCTCACAACAGACTGGAGTCTCGCTACAGCAACAGCTCCGGAGGCTCCTACGAGGATGAAAAGAGTAAGCCTTCTTGGTTCTCATGAGAATTAATGTTCAAACTTGCTGGCCTTGTACAGTGTGTACTCACACACCCACTCACAGGAACTCACAGCTCTCTGTTATTGGGAAAGCGCTCCATGACATGGATTCTTTATCAGTACATAATGTTTGCCGCTTAAACCCTAAAGACTTTTATGTCACTAATCCCTATACAGACGCAAATGTACAAACTGACAGAAGATTGTTTTTATGCAACAAGAATAAATACCTGAAAAGGCACAGCTATGCTGGTGTTGCCTGGCTGAAACCTGTGTGTGTCATTCACTGCATTTTCATTTTTGGTGTTTATGTTGTAGTAACAAACATGTTATTTGTACACGAGCCAAGGCCCACCACTGTCACCTATGACAAAGATAAATAGATTTAACCTCAACCACACCAATGGTACTCGGTCTGTCTTTACTAGGCGTCTGTGTTGGGAGGCTTTCAGGCTGCTGCTGTAGTCCTCATGTGACGTAGCAGAGCTATAATCAGACAAGTACAAGAGTGCTTCCATATTTTAAATACTGGACCTTTCATGTCTGAGCAGGGGATGCTTTCACCTAGCCAGGGTTACAGGCAGTGTCACTGATAGCTGTTTTACAAGAGCAATGACATTTAGGTGCTGTTTTATGATGTCAAGAAACTACTTTTAAAAAAAGTTGGAAGTACATTTATTCTCTTTTTAGCTAAAGATTAGATGATGTCTGTATGCTAAATAGGAGGTTGCTGCCACCATCTAGATAACTTAGCTTAGCATTAAGACTGGAAACGGGTGGAAACAGCTAGCCAGCTCCCCAAGTAACAAGTTATATCTTGTGTATTTAATCTGTGCAAAAGTATAAAAAAGTCAAATAGCATGACAGAAGTTCTGGTTGGTTAATATGTGCTGAACTGTTTTGGCTGTGACTAGTAACTTCCTGATTTGTCAACTGGTTGTCTGGCAACAGCCCATAAAACGGTGAATTGTTGTTTTTGCTCAAAATTTTTAGGTTAATTTTGAACTGATTAAACAGTGGATATATAACCTGTTAATCAGTGAGCTTTAGAGGTGCTGGTAGGATTTTTGTGTGGTAAGCTTTTGTATGGTGAGTGAGCCGGCTGTAGTTTCTTAGTCTTGATAAAAAGCTAATAAAAGTAGTTTATTTAAAAAATGTGGCTTTCCTTTAAGCTACAGTTGCATGCAGTGTTAAATTAATACTGGTACAAGAAAGACTTTAATTGAACAACAATTAATTAATTTTTCTTTACAGCCTGTACATTTCAATAGATTCTGCCCGGCCAAAATGTCAATAAAAACCTTTATCTCTCCTCAAATCTACATGTGCACATTTTAAAACTGAGTGTTTAGAGTATCCCCCCCCCATATTGGATTTGTGCAGTGTAGCTGTAAATTACATTGTCAGCAGCTGCAAACATGCTGAAGAACCACTTTGTCATTGAAATACCTGGACTTGGCGTTAGCTCATATTTGGAATTCCACACGTTTTGAATGGTTGGGAAATTACTGTTCTGTCACATCGGCTAGATGTCACTGCTTTGATGTTGACGTAGGATAACATTTTTGTGTTTGACAATCAATGGTTATCATAGCATTAATAGATGTTGTAAAAGTTCAGAGAGAGAGCACTCCCCTTTTGTACTGGATAAATGTTTCAAGTACATTTTTATTTACTAAGTGTTGGTATTGGTCTGTTTTTGTAGCTGACCCACTTCCTCCATATGCTGGTTGGCTACTGGGTGTTCTCGAGACCAACCATCCCCAGCCATTACCCATGCCTGTTAACGGAGGCTGCTGGGCTCCTCTGGTAGACTACCTTCCAGAAACCATCACCCCTAGGGGACCACTGCATAGGTATGCACAAACAAACATGGACACACACACTAGTTTCACCTACTCACAGATGGTCTGATAAACTCCAGCACAGAATGAAACCTAGCCAGTTTGTTTGGTTGAAGGGATTCACTAATGTATCTTCTCTTTCTCTCTCAACACCCCAAAAGCCATTACCTAAAATTAGTTGAAAATGAAGTTCAGGACAGCATACTGCTACCTGGCTAAAAATTATGAATTAAGAAGTAATCTTTTTCCATATTGATTTGACTTAATCTGAAAGAATAAGTTGATTAATTGATTAAATAATGGTCAAAATTTTTCAGTAAGCAGCTATTTTGATATAGGGTCAGATAAATATGATTATTTACATTTTTTGAGTGCCCTTGGTTTAAGACAAGTTACCTCAAGATGTTACCTTGAACTCTTAAGACATTTTCTAATATTTTATAGACTAAAATGATTAATCAAGAAAATAACCAACAAATTAGTATATTTTGAAAATAAGTGTTGCTTATGTCCTAATTTGATATACTGAGAAACAGAACAGAAGTGTTATCAGAGCTTCAGGATAATGGCTCCAGAAAACTACATACATGTAGAATTAGCTTGAACTCAAGCCTTGAAGGATGGTCCCACTACTCAGTACACCACCGTACAGCAGAAATTAGCATGTGATGTTGATATTTTGTGCACTCACTAGATTTGTATTTGTGTGTTGGTCCTCAGGTGCAACATTGCAGTGATCTTCATGACTGAAATGGTGGTGGATCACAGCGTGAGAGAAGACTGGGCTTTACACCTGCCCCTGCTATTACATGCCCTCTTCTTGGGTGGGCATACACAACACACACACACACACACACACACATTCTCTTGGTACAAATTTAGCTTTTAGCCGATTAACCTTGAAAAGAGAAAGAGAAAAGAAGAGTGTAATTTAAACAAAGGGAACAGAATTCCATCCTAAATGTCATTTTGGAGAGTGCACGACTACAATGTGAAAAACTGAACAAGCTGGCTGGACAACCGAATAAACTCAGAAGTTCTCAGGGAAGCTTTTCTCGCTCTTATCTCCAAAAGAGGAAACATATGATGGACTCAGTTAGCTGTGTAGGTATTTACGCCCAATAAGCTCATAGCGTGATGGGTGCTGTTTTATCTACATCCTACACAGACTTTTCTGGAAAGACTGTTCTCATGTGACTGCAGACATAGACACATTCCCCAGGGCCTTCTCACCAAGACTGTATTATATAACATGAGGTCACATACCTGCCCTCTCAGCTGTGCAGAAATGTATTATTATGCACTCTGCATATTCAGTGTACTAACCCTCAAGCTCAGGCTGTTTATTATCATCCGATCTGTGTTACTGTGTGTGTGAAGTTGGCGATAAGAGCTCCCTGGTTGAGAGTTGTCATGGAAACCAATGAAACACAACAAGCCCTTGTACAAGTGGGCATTTAAGAAACTGTACGCCAACATTTCTGGGCACAGCACCAGTATCTGGCAATATTTCAATTCTCTCAACATATTTTGCCCTCATGAGTAATTAATTTCTAACAATTTTACAAACTTGTTTTTCCAGCAAGACAGTTATGCAGATGAATGTCAGCATTGGAATAAGCTAATGAAAATCTAAAACTACCAAACCGCTTCATTATTTTCCTGTTTTTTTCTTTACTCCTTCGTTGCATGTTTCTGTCTAAGCCTGCTGTAGTATAGTAAAGTTATCTTAACCCTGTTGTTGTCTTACTGGATGGGTATTTTGTTGGCCAGGTCTGGACCACTACAGACCAGAGGTCTACGAACACAGCAAACGTCTCCTTCTCCACCTCCTCATTGCTCTCTCCTGTAACAACAACTTCCAGGTCAGCGTGGGATCCTAATACTACATTATAGTATTTCAGCCTGAATTAACATTACATCGCACATAGTGGCATTGGAAAGTTGTTCAGTTAAAAATAACACACCCATCGAAACATCCTTTTTGTGTTTCCAGGTAATAGCCTCAGTTCTGATGCTGACGAGAGAGATCAGTGACAACAAGACCCTCACCATTAAGTCGAGCTACCACACAGAGTACCAGCAGTCACGTAAGTAGAAAATACTCAACATGCATACATGCATTTATTAATGCTGTGACGGTGTAAAGAAATGAGTGTTCAATCAGTTTTCACATAGGAGAACTGCTAAAAGAAAGAGTACAATACATAACAATAGGATAAAGCTGCAGGGTGATATATTAATAATACACTGCATTCTATATGCTCTATAATCACGTTCCCTTAGATGCACCTGACTTCCTACGAGAGTGGCAGACATCTCCTGTGGTGGACTCCGGTCTCAGCTCCACCTCCAACTCTTCTTCTGCCAGTTTGGGTGGCGGCAGCACTGCAGGCAGTGTTGGAAATTTGCCCCTTGTAACACCTGATGACCTGGAGGACCTTGAAGATACGCCCAACGAAACAGATGAGAAAACAAACAAACTCATCGAGTTTCTCTCCACCAGGTACGCACACCTCCAGTGGTGTTTTGTGCAATTCTAGAAGCTTTGCTGCTGCATTTTGGCGTACAAATGGTCGAGCAGGTGTGTTTGTGAAGTGCGTGTGTGTTTGTGTGTGTGTGTGTGTGTGTGAAAATCTCACTGTAGTGCTTGTGTAACATGTATGTGGTGCTACTGGTGGTGGGTATACAGTGCCTGGAGTACTGTGTTGTTGTTGCTCAGAGCATTTGGGCCATTGTGGGTGCATGAGGACATCACACCAAAGAACCCCAACTCCAAGAGCACGGAGCAGCTCTCCAACTTCCTACGCCACGTCGTCTCTGTTTTCAAGGAGTCCAAGTCAGGTGAGAAACCACTCATGTTAATGGCAAATGTCTTTCATTGAATAACAGAAATATCAGGCCGCCTCCTTTGCTACCTTATGATTCAAGTGTAGCATTCTGAAAATCCAAATCCCATTTTCTATTGAAATTTTAACAGCCATCATCTATGTTCTGTCATGAGGCAAACCACCAGACTTAATGCAAAGTTCAACACATTGGCACAAAATGCATAATAAAGCCTAAAGCAAATAAAGACTGCCAGTCTTCTAAACAATTATGTCATTTGTTCAAAGTAATAACCCTTATTTCCAAAAATGTAGCAGTATTGATTCATGATGATGTCTTTGTACCCATTTGTTTATACAGACTTCCACCTGGAGCACCAGCTGAGCGATGTGGCTTTACAGACGGCTCTGTGCAGCTCCTCACGTCACTATGCGGGACGCTCTTTCCAGATCTTCAGGGCCCTCAAACAGCCCATCAATAACCACGCTGTCTCCGATCTGGTCTCACGCCTCGTTGAGGTGGTGGGAGAACACGGGGACGAGGTGCAGGTGAGAGAGCGAGAAGTAGAGATTGACGGATTAGAGGCAGTATATGAAAGAACTGTTCCACCACTTAACGCCCTCTTTGCTGTGCAAAAGAATGCATGTTGTGTTGTTCACGTCAGAAAACACGTGTGTTTCAGGGCTATGTGATGGAGGTTCTGTTGACGCTGGAGTCAGTGGTGGTGAATCTAGCAGAATGTCTGAAAAACAGCGACCTTATGGCAGCTCTTACCAGGTAGACCTCTGCTCTTTATGAGTGAAAATATTGATTTAAGCAAGCTTTTATCTACCTAACTTGGTATTTTCCTGGTGATCTGATACAATGACATATTGAGCATATGTAACCATATTCAAGTATATTCACTTTTACCGTGTTTGATTCACAGAACGTCCTCACCAGACTTTGTCACTAGTGAAAAACTAATGAACAGAAAGAGCACAGGTCAGCTGAACTTCCCTGGCCCGGGATTTGTTGGTCTGTCGTCACAACGCCACCAGCGGTCCTACTCTGTACCCAAGAAGTTCGGCGAGTGTAGCCACCAGTCGAGTGATCCTCCTCGTAGCGCAACTCTGGATCGCATACAGGCAAGAAAGGAAGACTCTTGTTTAGAGTGACACCTTATTGCTGGAGCAGACTTGTTGAACACAGTACATTCAATTTGATGTTTCATTTTCAATCTTTAGGCCTGCAACAGTCATGGCCTCGGTCGAACTGGAAGAACCCCTGGGTCCTGCACATCTTCGACCAACCGTATTGATCCCAGTGTTCTATCGGATCCTGCCCATGTTTCCCATCCCTCGTCAATACTGGCCACAGTCTTCTGGGTGGCGGTGTCACTCATGGAGTCAGACTTTGAGTTTGAATATCAGATGTCACTTCGCCTCGTTCATAAGTTGCTGTCAAAGGTACTTAAACTTACTGATCTTAGAGGGGAAGTTATGTAATTGTAGAAACAAACGTTAGGACAGAGATAAAACTAGAAGCAGAAGAGTGCAAGCAATTTCTGAAACTGTGCTGCTCCTTACTGCCAAGTTGACCAAGTCCTAAGAACGGCTAGAAGCTCTAAAAATGGTACCTTTCATTATATTTTTATTAAAATATAATAAATAATGTAATTCCTGTCAATGCCTCAGGTTGTCAGAATGTATTTCAGGAGGACACTAAATAATACACCCAACATCCACATTTAGTTGAACCAAAAAAATGCTTTCCCCCCCAAGGTTCCCTTAGACAGAGCAGAGAACCGTGAACGCCTAGAGAAGCTGCAGGCTCAGCTGAGGTGGAGCGGGTTCTCTGGCATTCAGCAGCTTTTGTTGAAAGGCTTCACCTCCCAGGCCACTTCTGACCTCACCTTACAGCTCTTCTGCCAGCTCACGCCTGTCTCCCGCGTGCCTGTTGTTGACAGCTCACAGTCTATAGGTGGGCACTGAGGATCATAATCATTTTCACTCTGCATCATCATCAGCTGACAAAGTCTGTAGCTGTTATTTATGCTGAGTGATGTTCAACCTCTTTTCTCTGTGCTAGGTTTCCCTCTGAATGTGCTGTGTTTGCTGCCACACCTGGTGCAACACTTTGGCCACCCAACTCAGTTTTGTAAGGAGAGCGCAGAAAGGATTGCACAGGTATTGGGCAACTCATCTCTTCTTTTCCTTTGGGTTAGGTCAGGCTTTATCTGGCATTAAAGTAAGATTGTCTAATATAAAAAGGCATGACAAATAAACACGCACAGAAAAGATAAGTACAAGTTTAATACATGCAGGAGAGATGAAAAGCAGTCTGTTGTCCACCTCTTCCTCGCTCTCATGCTCTGTCTTTCCCTCTCTCAGGTGTGTTTGGAGGAGAAGCACACAAAGCTGTCTCATTTGGCCCATGTGATGACTCTCTATAAGACACGTTCCTACACACGGGACCCTTTCTCCTGGGTCAGCGTGGTTTGCCGTTACCTCCATGAGGCTTTCTCCGACATCACTCTTAACATGGTCACTTACATGGCTGAGGTATGTTCTGATAAATTTGGATTGCATACCCTATGTCTAGGTTTACATGGTTAGCTTTCTACCTGTATTCCTACAAGATTAAGGCTCATGTTTGGTAAATAGTTTTAGTGAAAGTTGTTTGTGAAGCAAAGCAACTAATTAGTGATTTCTCCAGTCAGGTGCAGAATTGGTTCATGTTGATATATTATCACACTTATTATCACAAGTAATCTGTTCATCTAGTCACCTACAGTGTTATATTAGTTATACGCCTAGTGACATTGCCCCTAAGAAACATAAATGTTGCTTTGTCACTCACTGAATGTCTCTCTCCATCTCTCAGCTGCTGGATAAAGGCCTCCCCAGTATGCAGCAGTCTCTCCTCCAGATCATCTACTGTCTGCTCAGTCACATGGACCTGACTGCTGTACAAGTCAAACAGTTCAACGCTGATGTCACGAAGACCATTGAGAAGTTTGTCCAGGTAACTGTCCTACAATACTTATTATCTGCTGCTTAAATAAGGTATTCAGTGCTGTCTCTCTTATACTTTATGCTGTGTTTGTAATTCCATAGACAGTCCACTGGAAGGATGCCTTAAACATCTTGAAACTGGTGGTATCACGCTCTGCCAGCCTTGTTCATCCGGTGTACGGCCACACACAGGGTGACTTGTCCAATCTAGAGGTCAGCAGGGTGTGGGACGGTTCAGCCAAGGCTCTGCCTGGAAAAACACTGGACTTCACCTTTGATATCTCTGAGGTGAAGAAGCAACAAAAATAAATGGACAATGAACGTGCCTACCACCCACTTACAATACAATGGACTACATGTTTGTGATATTAAAACAGTTTTATGAGGACCTGTCTCTTTTTTTACAGACTCCAGTGATTGGGCGTCGGTTCGACGAGCTCCAGGGTTCAGGAGGTAGAGAAGGAAAAGCCAGAGCCATGGCTGTAACCCGGAGTACCTCTTCCACCTCCTCTGGATCCAACTCCAACACCATCCTGGTGCCTGTCAGCTGGAGGCGACCACAATTGTCTCAGGTAGAGTCACCATAGCAACATTTTAGACCTGTTATATGTTGAGTTTATCTAAATATATGTCCAATCCCTTTTTGACTTTTTATTGATTTCTCCTACAAACAGAAACGAACCAGAGAGAAGCTGGTGAATGTTTTGTCTCTTTGTGGACAAGAGGTTGGACTCACCAAGAACCCATCTGTAAGCTCCCACCTCCTGTCTCCTGTATTTATAGAGAGTAATGCCCCTAATTTTCATAAGGGAGCTGATGTTTTGATTTTATTTTTTTTGTTCCTTCTCGACAGGTGATCTTCTCATCTTGTGGCGACTTGGACATGATGGAGGTGCGGGAGAGTGGAGTGTCATCAGAGGAGGGCGGAACTAGAGAGGACACACTAGACGACACTGCCAGTGAGCAGCAGTTCAGGGTTTTCCGAGACTTTGACTTCCTGGACGTGGAGCTGGAAGACGGAGAGGTGAGATCCATATTTCACTGTTCTCATGGCTTCTTTTGACCATAAATCACTTGATTTATGGTGTAGATATTTCAATATCTGTCTCTCTTCTTCCCCTTTACCTTCAATGTGTGTTTTATCCACCTGCCTTTCTTTAACATCAGTATATTTGAAATGAATTTCTCTGTCCCTCTTCCTTGTCTGTCTCTCTGTCTAACGCTGTGTCTCTCTCTCTTCCCCTCGCTGCCTAGGAGCTCCAGGTAAGGTTTCTCACACTGAGCACTTACATTAGCTTCTATCAGCGCTGTGGTGTTGCTGGCTCTATTTGTTTTTCCTCTGAAAAAAAAGCAAAGGATGATTGTGCTTCATTTTGATCTCATAGCTTGGTTGCAGAACTACCTTTCTGACAATATTGCTATTTGTTATAGTGGAGATAAATGATGTGAAGTGTTAATGGGGAACAATTATCATATTAAATGCAGCCTTTCCAGCATATGTTCATGCCTTGAATAACATTTTGCATCTTGTGCTTGTCATCAGACGCTCTCTGACTATTCATTATCTTAAAGGTTAACATGAAAATTCACAGTTGCCTCTGCCCTTGTCATCCAATGTGTATGTGTGTGTGCTTTTTCTAGGGTGAGACAGTCGATAACTTTAATTGGGGTGTGCGTCGGCGCTCTCTGGACAGCACCGAGCTGGGCGACTTGTTGGAAGAGAGCCAGCACTCAGGCAGCACCCCCAGTCTGGGTCACGAGGACCCCCACGATTCAGACGAGTCCTCAGAGGAAGAGGAGTCTTCAACCAGCCAGAGCCTCTCTCACTCTCAGCTTGTGTGTAGCCTTGATACAACTGATAGATCAATACAACATTAACTTCCACTGAAGCAAGAATAAACCTTATTGGCAGTTATTGTAATGACCCAATTTGGCAAACAAAGTGATAGATATCCCTGTTTTGCCTTCCTGTTCCAGACTAACCCTTCTCCATCAGAGGAAACCAATCACACTGATTCTCTGTCTACGTCTTACGACACATCTGCCGACCCACAATCCTTCATTGCCACCACACCGGGCCAGGGAGCGCTCCATGATGATCACAGTGGCCTACATATTGTGAGTAATAAAACACATAAACATCCACATGCACATTTGCATTTGTACCGATACATTTGTTACCCTCAGGAAAATGTAATGTCTCCTCAGGGGAGGGTGTGTGGAGACGATGAGGACACTCAGGCCCAAGATGACGACCTGTCACTGAGCGCCAACGAGCTCCCTCATGGCTCCGACTGCGGCGAGAGCTTCACCCTGGAGTTGCCAGGGCAACCTCAGGATCAGCCAAGCATTCTGGACCACAGACTCAACCCAGACTACTGCCAACCACCGCTAGACTTTCTTGACCCCAACTGCCTGCCCAGGTGAATGTGACTGACAGGAGTAAAAAAACAGGAAACAATATGGATTATTGTTTCACTGGAACTTTTATCAACTGGCAGACTGACTGACAATGGGACTAAACCTCAGTTAAACTTATTCTGTCACAACCATGTTTGTGTATAGAGCATGAGGACAGATCAGGTCATTTATCATAAGCTGCTATTCACAATGTGTAGTTTTCTTACTTTTCTGAGACACCAGTTTTCTGGCACTTTTCTCGTTTGGTACACATATGCAAATCCCAGTTTGAATGCTTTGTGAAAATAGAACCTTTGAACCTTGTGTAAAAAAGTAAATCACTAAATAGAAACACTACTACATACGTGGGTAGCATTAGGTTCAATGCATGTTAACACATTTTCTCATGTTATGTCCCTGCTAGTGCCATTTTCCCTTTGTTTCCACAGTTTTGTGTTGTCCATTGATTGTCCAAATTTTCTCTTGACATATTAAATGATTTCTTTTAGAGAATTCCTATTAATCCTGGCCCATGAGGTGTATGTTATATTTTCTGCCCCCTGTAACCTGTAAATTAGGCTAGCTTTAAAAAGAATAGCCTACGTTTTTTTTCCCCCAAATACTACTTGAACCTTGAATCTAAATGGCACAGAGACAAGCACATTGCCCAGCTCATTTAATCCCCTGAGTTAGCTGGGCACTTGATTTTTTTTATATAAAGGTGAAAAGGGAAAGGTATCAAAACCTTTTTTCTCTGTACCCCCATTTCCATGGCAACAGCTTACGTGATGATGTAGATGACTTGGAAGACCTTGGTTTTCCTCCTCCCCCCTCTCCATTTTTCTCCGCCATCTTGGCAGCCTTCCAACCCACAGTGTGTGACGATGCTGAGGAGGCATGGCGTTGTCATATCAATCAGCTTGTGATCGACTCAGATGGGTCCTGTGCAGTCCACACATTTCAAGTCTTCTCATCTCTCTTTAAGGTAAATTGCAGGGAACATTAATTAAAATCTGTCATAATTTATCATACTGTGTATGTTTATCCCTGTGTATGTGACTGTGATGCTCATTTTTCTCTTCAAGCTAACTCTCAAATCCAGTAGGATTTACATGTATGTATGTGCAACAGTACAAGAATTCCACAAACTTTCTTTCTTTCCCAGAACATCCAGGGAAAATTCTGCCTTCTGACAACTGATGTTGCCACTTACCTCGGAGAGGGCTTAAGGGGCATCGGATCAAAGTTCCTCAGATCCTCACAGATGCTAACCACATGCTCAGATTGTCCCACAATCTACATTGATGCTGACACGGTGAGCAATGTTGAGACAATTAACTTGCAGCCTGTTGGGTCAGCCCGTGGTAGCCTAACAGTGGGAAATCGGATGTGTGCTGAATTAGTAAGGCATGTTTAATACAATTAACTAATTTTTCCTTTTTTCCTTTTATTGGCCTTTTTTAGATCATGTCTTATGGTCTCCTTGAGAAGATGAAGTTCAGTGCGTTGGAGCTGCAGGAGTACCTAGATACCTACAACACCAGAGAGGAGGCTGCAGTATCGGTAACTCAACCTCCACACGTTGTTGATACATCTGTTGTCTTAATGCAAACTAATCAACAAAATATTCACAATGCCTTCTCTTGTTCCAATCCCCACTATTTTCCTTCAGTGGTTGAAGAACTGTAAGGACACATTTCCCAGGTGCACCGGCGACAGCGTGGTGACATGCCAGCCTGGAGACTCAGAGGAGAAGGTACAGGCAACTTGTTTACATGTTATAGAGTTCACAGGCTCAACATGTGGGTAACTTTTTCACCTGTGCTTTGCATTTCTGTTTCACTTTGCCTCTTTGATTTTGTCACACTGAAATGTTTGCTCTCTTTGCATGTTCTCTGTGTTATCTAACTTTTTCCCCCTTAGCCACCAAGAATGACAGAAGATTTAAAGTTGCTGGGTTTTATAGACTCTTGACTAATTCTAGGTAGCTTCACTGTGAATAGTGGGGGTTTATACTGTGCTGTGCATGTGGTTGATTGACGCTTTTTCTTCCTCTCACCTCACTCTGACGCCCTAACATGCTCTCTCGCTGTCTAGCAAATGGAGTCTCTTGCAGTAAGTTCTCTTACAAGTTTCTTCACTTCACTGCTGTAGATTGCTCTTAAATAAACTGCTTAATTTACTTTGCACCAGACAACAAGCTAGTCGTGTTGTTGTGTGCTTGCATGTGTGTGCATATGTGGCGTGTGCTTTTGAGAGTGTGCAACTGTGTTATTATGTCTTGTTTGTTGTCTACTTCTGATGAATCTGACCCTGTTTCTTCTTTAATGTCTTCTAGCAACTGGAGCTTTGTCAGAGGCTCTACAAGCTGCACTTCCAGCTTCTACTACTCTTCCAGTCGTACTGCACGCTCATTGGTCAAGTTCATGCCATCAGCTCTGTGCCTGAGGTGAGCCGAATCATACTTCATAAAGACATCATTTATATTTTTAACACTATAAGCTCTTTTAATGGTTCTCTTAAGCCTATGTGAGAAGATTCACTATGTAAGTAATCTGTAGTCAGAATCAAATAGATTAAACACCAATGCTGTGGATGTTTTTCTGCTTAACAGTTAGATGTAGAAAGAATTATGTTCCATGATTAACAAAGTCAAAGTCAACTTTATTGTCAATTCTACCATTCACAAAGCACACAGAGGATTGAAATTGGTTTCTCTTATGACCCACTGTGAATACTAGATGAGAAAGAAGAAGAAAAACAATAATTTACAAGTCAACAAATAATTTACAAATTCAGTACAAAAATTGTCTAAAATACTGCAGCTAAACATTTAATGTAAAAGATATCCATCAGGTGAAACAATTCTTGGCTGATGTGATAGGAATTAGACTGATGCTGGATTTTTTAATCCATACTGATATTTGGACTTTAATTTTTAAATACATGACATCAACATGTTTTGATGAGAATCCTTAAGATTTGGCTGTGTGTACTGAGCGGACATTCTTCAATTAAAAACAAAAAAAAACTTGTCAGTGCTCACTGGTGAACAAATGTAATAGGGACACTGTATCAGCCACCGTACTGTTTAATAAAATCTCTGTAATATACTGCATATAACTGTAATATATGTTCTGATCTTTAACAGTGTCAAATAAAAAGAACTTTCTGCAGAAGGGCAAATGCACTTTTACAGAGATGACTATTTATTAAGTTCAAACGCTGTTGAAGCGGCATTATATTTAAAACAAAACAATCTTATATAACAGCTTTAAGCACAAGTTTGTTGGCACTCAGCTGCACATACACTAACCTAGTGCAGGAGAAGGAGCTCATAAATACACTGTTGTGGTGTGCTCAATATTACAGACAGCGTGGAAGCTTACAGCAACATGGGGAGTACACTACAAAAAGCAGTTAAATTAAAACCAACAAAGAAAAAGATACACCACCAAGGCAGCAGCTCACTGGCTGCAAACAAAACAGAAACATAGTTAACCCAATACAACTGCTCCTCACAGTCAAAAAGAAAATATACTTAAAGCTCCAGCTAAACAGCAGTTACCTAGTTGGATTGCCTTCATACGCTATAGAGCGAGCCCGACACCACACACGTGCAACATTAGATTTACAAAATACAAGATACCACTAAATCCCCTAGAATAAAGGTAAAAAGGTGTCACTAAATTCAGACCTAAAGAAAATCGAGCTCCTAAATAAATCATGAGTATTAGATCAAATAAACGTTCCTTCTGTGATTACTTTAAAAGCTCACACACCACTCAACCGCCGTCTGTTTCCCTCCCACCTCAAAGCTGTTGAACATGTCTCGGGAGCTCACTGATCTGAAGACCAGCCTGCAGGCAGCGGAGGCAGCTGTAGCCAGCGACCTGGAACTCAAACACTTGACCCATACTCACACACACGCCACCCAGGTGGCGGCCATGGTTGTGCCCAGCTTCCCAACTTCAGAGGCGGCTGTGCAGGCCATACTGGAGTGCCTTAAGAACCACGAGTTCACAAAAGCCGTGCGTTACATCCAGGAGTGCAGGTGAGTAACAATCAAACATCAATTAGACTGCATTGAAACCAGTACTCTTGAATGATTTTTCATCCCATCCCAAGTATATATGCACACATTAAGTCCACCGATCACACTGACCCATCACACCTTCTTTTTTATCTGCTTTTCAGGAGGCAGTGGCCCACCGGCGTGTTCGGTGGCAGCTCAGAGAGCGAGGTCCAGACACTGCTCAATGTCTACTTTCGCCACCAGACGCTGGGCCAGACGGGCACCATCGCCCTGGTCGGTTCCCGCCAGGACCTCAGCCTGATCTGCTCCAAGTTGCTGGAGCTCAACGGAGAGATCCGCGACATGATCCGCCGCGCCCAGGGTTACCGGGTCGTCACAACCTACCTCCCCGACTCCAGCGCCTCCGGGACAAGTCTCTGACAGGAGCTCAGGAGCCCCCCGCCCCCTCCTTCCCCGCCCTTGCCTCCCCCTTCGCTGCAACCGCTGACCCTTCCAAAACCATCTCCACATCCCTTGCTGCCATCTCAGCCTGCTCTTACAGAGGAGGCCCAGCACCCACATACGTGGCCCCTGCCTCCTCCTGTGGGTCTGTTGCCCCGGCTGCACAGCTCCAGACAGCTCCCTGCCTACCGCCCTGCCCAACCGCAGAGCCATATGTAGACAGTGACCCAAACCTTTCTTTGCTCTCCTCATCCTCATCCACTTTAAACTCTGATACATCTTTGCTTGATTTTCCCAAACCTCCCATCCTGTTCTCATCACGCAGCTGTTCAAACACACCAGGCCAACCGGATTTTACACTGCCGCACACACAAGAGCCAAGGAGGAGTTTCCTTGATGAGAACACTAACCTTTATAATCCCTTCAGAGGACATTCATCACATAGTTCATCTCTGTTACATTTACACAGCAGCCAACACCTTTTGCCATCTCTTACATCTAACATGCTCCCGACTGTAGCCTCAGAAGCCACCTTGCTCACACACACTGACACACACATATCACCCATTCCCCCTCAGGGCTCGCATCTTCCTCATTTCCCCCGTTCTCCATACAAACATTCAAGCACATCCCTGATCCTAGCCCCGGGCTATGACATGGTCTTAACCCACTGCCCTGCCCCGTCTTCATCCCTCCCCGCTCCCCCACCTCCCCCTCCCTGCCCCACCGGCCCAGAAGAGTCTACAGCATGGGGTTGTTGTTGCTCCCTCGGTGGTGCTGCTACACCCTTATCTCGCTACCTGGGGAAGGTGGGGCACGCCGCCGTGCCCCTATTGAAAGTAGGGGGGCTCCTGAACGCTGAACCGTCAGATGTCCAGACCTGAGACGTAACCTTACCATGCCAGAGGACCTAAAGAGCTTTGACTTTTATGAATCCAAATGCCTGAACTTGAGCAAATACTTAAATCTTAAAAGGAGAAGAACTTCCTAGATATACCCACTACACCCACTGAACTGAACCCACTACAGATCGCTGCCTGCTGATAAAGATGACCTGATGTGATCTATCCAAGTACTAGCTTCGCTTTACGGCCACATGTTGTAAAATCGATGTTCTCCTTGTTTAAGTCCTGCTTGATGGTCATCTCTCAGCCTGTTATCTGTTCTGCACATAAGGACCTTGGATTTCTAACTTGCTTCCCAGGGGAAATCCAGATCTGATTGAACTTGATTGACTGTTGCTGCCTCCTTCAGGAAGGACGTAGTTTGCTGGTAGTATCACCAGAGACAGTGAGGAAACTACCTGTGACACTACGTGACATCACTGGTAGAGTTTTCGCTATTGCACTAAAAGGAGTTTTGGTATTGGTTTTAAATCAAATGTTACAGAAAGGAGGTTATGTTACTGTTTGTTTTGTTACTGTGAGAGAAGAGCATGTGACTTTTTCTGAGAAGGAAAACGCCAAAAGCTGGATTATCTTTTCTCTCCTGATCGGTCTATTGTTTTGAGACCTCCTTTTGGAGGAAATTGTGCAATGCATGACCCAGTTGGATGCTTTCTACTGTACTAGTGTCCCTTTCGGCTCTCCTAACCACTAATATCCACTGGCTCCTAAAAGTCTGACCTCTCCAGACTGACTGAAAAGACTGATCGACAAAGAGCGGATGCAGAACATTCAAGCGCAATTCCTCATGCTGCCGTTGCTCTGTTTATATTCTGTACCAGTGAATCAGCTCGTCTCCTGACTACTGTTGTAAACATTGGTAGACTAATCATGCCATCATCTGTGCGCTCCTCTGTGGCTAGTGGTAGCATCATTAGCGAGTGTACACACTGTATATTTCTCACAAACACGTCGACCTTGTGTGTTCACATGCCAAGAGGACGGTGCATGTACTATATACACTCACATTTTTTTTCTGTCTGTATACTGTTACTAGTTATGGGCATAAAACCGTTGTAGCATATGTTAGTGTGTGGTATGTAGTTACCTTACACGTAAGGGAAATGCTGACATTCAGCACTCATTGATGTTCAAAACAAAACCTGTGCTACTACTGAAGTCGCAATGCTTCCTGTCGTCAGCCCTTTTTTTGTGACTCTCCCTCATTTCCACTTTAGAAGTAGTTTGCTGTACAAATATCTTTTTCCTATTTATATCTGATCAGCTATAAAAACCAACACTCATTTGACTTAGGTTTTATATTGATGTTTGTTCTCTCAAATCCAACTGCCATGCATGCATCTTCTGTGTACTGTATGGAGTGTTTGAAATATTTATTAACAAAATCATATTTTATCTGAAAGATATGTTTGTATGGTGTACAAGAGGGAGCTTTAAGCTCATACAGGTATGTTTTTTTCCTTTGTGTGGGAGAATGTGTGTGTGCATGCCAAACAAGAAATTGCACATTTTTAAAGCTTTTGAGATCAAGACAGTAGGTTTTTTTTCCACCTTGTAAATAATTTTACAGCCTTTGTGAAGTTGTTTTGAGTTGATACTCTGTACAAGTTAGTGTCGAAGTAAAAGACATTAAAATTATTTCGTGTTTCACTTAAAATCCCCCTACACCACAATTAAAAGATTGGCTATGCATTAAAATACTACTCATTTGAAATTTAGAAACTACTCTTTGTAAGCATTGAACGTTTTGTGTTTAGCCTCCACACTGACCTTTATGCTCGTTATTGAAAAAGTGCTGAACATAATTTCTTAGTAAAGACCATTTAGTATTTGTTTTGTCAATTAGATGCTGAAGGTTACAAGCATTCAAGCAGCACCAGTCAAACCAAACTGAGCTGCTCTGAAAGATTGTGTCAAGTCCTGAAGGTCAAGGTCTTAAATGAAGGAGTGCAAATTCAACATAAGCTACAATAACTTTTCAAACTTTCGAGATGCAATGTGTTTATTTCATAAACTTTATTTCTTTATACAAAAATATTTTTAAAGTTTAGTTAAGCACTGATTAATGAAGGGACAGACTTTGAAAAGCTACTTCAAATATCTACGGCAGAGATTCATCTACCTCTCTGGTAGGAGAATAGACTCTTGAAGCGTGTAACTGGAGGTAACTTCCATTTGAGACACGTCCAGGTACTAGATGTCTGCTGACATAGGGTGAAGGCAAGCATCAAATGTGTCATGAGGAATGGGTGATTCCAGACCAGAGGCAACGCGCAGGACAGCTCAGACAATGTATTTGAAGCTGTAGGTGGCGTCACAGGACAGCTTTGTGCCCTTGCAGCGACAACACAGATCCTGGCGGTGAGGCCTCTTCATGTTAATGTGCCGCTGCTTCTTCTCGCAGCTGCAGCAAGTCTGAGAGCAACCCTGGGATAGAAGGGAGGAGACGGTAAGAACAATCAGGAGGTTTCTGACCCTTGTTGGATGCTACAGTTTAAAAAACTGAGTTTACCTGGTCCTTAAAACCACACACTTAATCAAAATTACGTGTAATGTTCGGGGACAACTGGAAAGCACCAAATTGCGCTGTGATTCAATAATGTTACTGCAGCTCGTTTTGAAAAAGTAAATGTACCTTGCAGAGGATGGACTCCACTCTGTAAGGATTAAATCCCACCTGACACTTCCGGCAGAGCTGCTTGTAGTACACCTGGCAAGGTATATAAAAAGATATTCATTTGAATTCTTACTATGAATGCAGATTTTGCAGAACATAAGTTAGTGCATGCTAAAGCAGATATTGCAGTAAACAACTTGACCACTTACCTTACTGGTTCCAGAGATGCACCACACATAAGCACTCTCCCACCGAATGTTACACTTTTTGCAGTGGAAAAAGCCATACCTCTGCTCTAGGAACTAAAATAAAAACAGACATCGAAATCATTTGAGCGCAGAAACACTGCACACAGGTGTTCTACAGGAAACAAATGCTAGTGCCTGAAAGTCCCAAAGTTTCCACAGTAATCTCCAGGTTTTAGGTGTGCCATTAATAAAATTTATCCATTCATTTCTTGCACTCCAAGGTAATTCTGCAGATTATTCTGTTTTAAAACATTTCAGCTTATTTTTATCTCCCATTTTATTTTAAACCTCTTAAATGCTATTTAAGTGTATCATTGCTCAGGGTTTTCCCTCACCTGTATTTAGATACAGCACTATATTGACCCAACATAAGGGCTTTAAGGTGGGTCTACGTGATATTGAAGCCTTGTAGCCTATGTGCTATATCAAATCTCATTTTAAGACCTTAATTATTTCAGTTTTTGCATATGTGATGCAAATTTCTAGGTTAATGTTTTAAATTAAATTACAACACAGCATGTCTAGGTCCTGGAAGTGTTCCAGTGTACACAAAGCACTTAGAATTGGAGGAAAGGGGGGCAGCAGCTTCTTATGTATCTAATTTGTAAAGTAGGTTCAGTGGAAATGTGTGAATCCAAGTAGAGCTCGTTCCTTTCAGGGTTTCCCGACGCAGAAACCCACCTGGAAGTTAGATCCTTTTGAAGACCGGTGGAAGGTCGTCTTCAAGTCCTTCACAGTGTCCTCGCCGCTGTGATCCGTCTCAGCATTATTGTCAGACTCGGCCTGAGCCTCTCCTTCACTTTCACCGTCATCGCAGAGTTTCTTCATGAAGATCCTGCGGTCAAACACGGGCGAGTAGATGGAAACGGGCCTCAGGAAGCGCAGGTTGTTCACCGGGGGTGTGTTGTACACAGCCTTCAGGTCCGCTTTCAACAGATCCGGGCTCTTGGGGGGCTTCGGGGACGCGGAGTGGTCGCCTTCCAAGCAGAACAGCGTCTTGGGTCCAAGCGAGCACTGGACGATTTTATCCACCTTGGCATTGACCTGCACGCCGCACTCTCTGGTGTTTTCCTTCTTGAGCGGCGGGGGCAAACTGGGGTTGACTTGAGACAGGATCACCTTGCAGAGCTCCAGGTAGTTGAGGCCCTGGGGGATAATGAAGCGGCCCTCTCTCTTCACCCAGCTGCTGTCCTGAGCTGGGGGAGCGCAGACATTGTATGGTGGAAACGTGGGCAGGAACCCATCCATCCTGGAGCCATGAAACCGGTCCAAGTTTATCTTGCTGGGATTTAAACAGTTGCCTTCTTGCAGCACTAATTGGTTGATTGAGAACAGGGGCGCGCGGGCGCAATTTAGAGCTCAAGTTTATGCTATGCCTATAGGCTATCTATTATTGTGTTCACACAGAAAATAATCAGTAACGTCACTGACAACCACAGAGACATAACAAGCTCAGGACCCATTATATAATCAGAGCCATGGTCCTCTTACAGAATTATTATAAGAATTGTTAGTGTCATATCTTAAAGGGTACGATTCTATAAGACTAAAAAATAATTGTAATTTTAAATAATAGGATTTCATTCACATGATTATAGTCAGATATTCACTGTTATTGGCATTTGTTATTTAACTGCAATACCTGGTTCTATTTCTATCATCATGCAAATTAAATGGAGATTCACCAAGCTGTCGTTTAATGTGGAGTAACAGTTCAAAAAATAGGCAATCCTATTTACGCGCACTATAAACAATTTTAACTACATGTGCTTTCAGGGTTTCAATACATTTACTCTATGAGTGTGCTAAATATGAATGTATTTCTAATGTTCTGCAGAATAGTGCATCAGATTAGGCAACATCTGAAACATTATATTGGAGCTCCCCCTATAGTTCATATTGGCCGGAGAACCGAGCAAGCAGCTGATCTTTTAGAAATCATGTTCTGTAAACTAGTATGGCAATGACCTTTGTAGTAGTTTAAATTCACAGGAGGGTCAAGAAAGCCACCAACTCAGCGTAATGGACAAGTGTAACCGAAGTAAATGCACCTGTATGAAGGAGGAAAATATTTATATATATATATATATATGTATACCTCTAAAAGTGTCATATGACACTAGGTTAGCAGGAAAGAGGAAAATGAATGGCTCCATGGTAGCCTGAAATCTAGCCGAGAAAAGACTGCTTGAGTAGAACCACACTGACTTCATAAAAAGCCCTTTGGCAGACAAACCTTTAAATATAGATAGCACTATTAGGAAGCGGCTGTGGATTATGGGTTGTAAATAAAGTCTACGCTGAAGAAACATGAATGTCACCCTAATGAGAACATTGTGTTTATTGTCTCCCTGTCTCATTTATGAGCTCATTATCTCACACATGCAAAAACCTCATTTGAAACCAGACTGTTGGTGCGTTCAAGTACTGTCGGAAAACTGGAATTTAAATTTTTAGAGCGAAAGAACAGAACCCAGCAAAGCAGTGAAGGCAGCTGTCAAAATGACACTTTGTGATGCAAGAACACTATTAGGTTACTATTTCAGTGTCTGTTTAAAGTGAAGGCTATAGTCTAATGTTTTTACATAAATTATTTTAACATTAATTAATATACTTTGATTTATCCCTAGTTTGCACCACAACTGTCTGACTGCATTGCTGAATTTACCAACACAAAAATTTTACTTGGATATATTCACAAACATTATATGATAGCCTATAATATTTGGTAAACAAAACACGCTTTAAATTCCAAAAAAATAAAATAAAACTATTGTACGTATTTTTCCCTCAATATTAAACTATCCATTCCCCGCAATGTATTTTTCAAGCAGAGCAGGGTAATACGAGCATCACTCGAAGGACCCACCAGACCTACATGGACTCGCTCTATAGGTGGCGCTACACCCTCAGTGATGGCTTTTACCCACGGGCACTGAATCTATACATATTGGCGCCATTTTGGAGCTAGGAGGGGGAAGAGAGCTGCAGAAGAGGACACGATTGATCACAATTCACCGTAACAGGTAAGAAAATGCACAAATAAGGGAACCCTTTTTATTGAAACGCGGCAATATTTTAGGTGCTGCTGCTAAAAACGATGTGTAACCCGGGATGTGTCCGCGGAGCAGCCAGGTTTCCAGCGCTAATATGTGGAGCGCAGCCCGCCTTGCTCGCCTGTGTTCTCGGCAGCCGTGTCCCGATTCACAGCGCTGGTTGACCTGGTCCTGCGGCGCAAAATGGTTAGCTTGTAAAATACTAGCCCGTTTGCTAGGCTCAATATCGCAGAAGCACTATCAAACAGTGACTTGACCTGATTGTATGACCGGTGTGGGGATATCGATAACGATATAACGGTAGTTAGCCGGGGTGTTTTGTTCAGTGCAACGTGAATATCCGTCCGCCCTCTGTCACTGAGATTGCTGCTGCTGCTAACGTTAGCTCGATTATGCTAACGAGATAGCTAGCGGCAGCTAACTAGATTAGCCACGGTCAAAATTACAGCAACAAGGCAGCCTGGCTGTACCAGAGTCCCTGGCCTTGTCATGCCGGTGTACTATAACAATAAGCACCTCTATTTATAAAATATGTTCCTCTATCTGCTAACTAACGTTTACTCACCACAATAACTTAATTGTGTAAATAGTTAAACCTAGCGCTGATAATAACTCTGATTTATTATGAGGTAATTGTATACGGCGCCTTGCGTTTTGCAGCGTAAATGGTTTATTTAACGTTAGTGGTTTTATGCGACTGCATAAGTTAATTAATAGATTTAGGAGATATCACGGGAATGTGATTGTTGTTTTTTTAGGAGGACGTGATTGAAAACAGCACACAGGGTCTCTTGTTAATATAACGTTAGAAAACAACAAAAGGAGCGAGGGAGTAGAGGTTTGTAGAAGCTCAGATAGGAGGAGCTGTTTGTAAAATTGGACACTGGGTGGAATCTGATAAACTTCAGTGAGGACAGTCGTCCCCAGGGTGCTGCAGTGCATTTGTTTTGACAGCTATCAGCTTGTGATTATTGAATCTGTCACTAGGATTGGTCAGGTTCTAAGAAATATCTGATTTAAATATTAAAATTAGTAATTTGTTACAGCGCTTAAAATCAGTACTTTTAATGATGCATTTGCTAAAAAGCCAAGTTGGAATTTAATATATCGATTCATGGTTAATAAATAATAACAGTATTGTTTCAGCTTGGAAGCACATTTTTTCAAATGGTTGTGCATAAAAACACATTTTCCATCAGGTGGGAACCACTTAACTAGCAGAGTTCATTTCTGGTTTTGGTAATGAATTAGTTTTCCAGCTTTCTAGATCAAGTGCAAGCTGTCACCCTTCAGCTTTTATTAAACTAACTAAACCGCTAAAAGTAAAACTGAGCAAATTTATGTTTGGGCAAATCCTTGGTCTACAAAGCCACAATGGTCTTCTTTAGTTTGAGATCTGTGAGGATTTGCTTATGTTGAATGGATACAGAGGAGGACAAATGTCTGCACTGCCTGATAAGTGTAGACGTGATTCAGCTGTTGTTTCTAGATGGCTTTCCTTGCAGTGTGGCATCGTTTTGGATTTTTACTCCAACCTTGTTGTCTCACTCCATCCTCCCCTGCTTCATTGTTGTTCCTGGCCAGCCTTCACTGGTTTGTTCAGGAAAACTAAACTCTCTCCTTTTTTTTGACAGTCCGTTCCTGTTCAGGCGGCTTCCCCCTCTTGGTGTTTGTGTGAGTGCCCATATGGAGGTCATTGAGTTTGCCCTTACAACCAACTGGTGTCCAGGCCAATCTGTGTTTGCTGACAGTCGCTCTCTTCCCTGTTGATCGCCCACAGGGTTAAAAACAAAGGATGTCTGTGTCAAGGTCCAAATTAAGTTAGAGGGAACTGCTCCGAGTCTTCATATTTCTGCTGGCAGGAGTTAGCAGCAGATAGACAACCTTGGTGGGGGGCTAAATGTGTTTTACTGTGATAAACCAGTAATGAGCTGAAATGAGAGGTTTAGTGCGGGGTAAAGCTTGCCCCAAGTGTGATTATTTACTGCCGCTTCTTAGTTAAAGCAAAATATTCCCTGGTGGATGGTACCCAGACAGACCCCCTAGCTTGAGAAAGACTACTCTGATTGGCTGCCAGAGCGCGCTCTGTGTCAGTGTGGTAGAGCAAGAAAGGGAGAGATGGACTCAAATTTGGCAGCAGCTGTAGGGTGGAAAAGAAGGTCAGAAGCAGCGATTTGGCAGCGAGCCATTGTCCAGTGTGTGTGTGTTTGGCTCTGCGTGTGTGTGTGTGTGTGTGTGTGTGTGTGTGTTAAAAGCTGGAGTACAGCTGCAGAAAATTGTTTGGTTGTAATTCAAAACTCTACATCAAGCCCAGCAAGCGCTTGTTTGTCAGACGGCAGACCTACTGACCCAGACTGCTTCATAATAATCAATTCTCCTTCAGTGATAAAAGCAACATAAATTGTGAGAAGTCACAACCAGTAGTTACAGAAGAAAAGTTGTTTGTTCATTCATTTAAAGCCTTGTGTATGCTATGCAGTATGTATGCTGTAAATAGTAGTATGAACTTGTTCTGCTGAGTCCCCTGGGAGAGGTGGTTTTTGTGGAATGAGAGATTCACAGTTTTGAAGTCATGCTTTCCGCTCCTGCTTTTTGGCTTTCTTTGAAACTACACCAGTTGACCTCTTTACAGCATTTTACTGCAATTATATCTCCGTGGCTAAAATGAGATGACAAGTTTGGTACTGACTGAAATGAAATGTAGACTCTTATTTAAATACTGAGCATGACAGTGTTGCGGTAGGACATTAAAAACTAAACATGAAGTAACGAGATGTAGGGCTTATAATTAATTGTTTTGTGTATAAAATGTAAGAGAATAGAGAAAAATGCTCGTTACAACTTCTCACAGCCCAAAGTGTCATCTTCAGATGTTTTGTTTTGTGCAAAACCCAAAGATAATTTGGTCACATTAGTGTATAACAAAAAAAACATCAAATCCTAATATGAGAATCTGTTTAAATGGTTGTTCAGGTTTTAAAATAGTTGCTGATTAACTCAACTAATTGATCTGTCAACTGGGTGTATCTCTGTGGATTATTTGGCAGGATGGCTGCCAAATAATCCATGATGATGTTTTCTGTCCTATGTGAACTAATGCCTCCAAATCAAAGTGGTGCCATAAATTCACAAGTGAAGCCGTGTAATCGTCACAAAGAACACTGAGTTTCATGAATCTGCAATTAGCTTTTTCACATAACATATTTTACGTGAAAAGCTGGAATTCTTCAGTTAATTTTGACAAAAATAGAGCTGGTGTGTGTGTAAACAAACCTAGAGCCCAATAAATGCCACGCGGTTGGAATTTGTTGGCAGCTGTTTTTTAACTTTAAGTCGTGGCTGACCAAAAGTAGTAAATGCAATTTACCACATTCTTTCCACATGTTTATCCAACAAGTGTCCAAATCCCTGATTGTAAACGCCAAATGCTCAAACTGTTATTGTGTGCGGTACACCTTCATCAACCGCGCAAAGACAAAGTAACTGTGTAGGCTCAGACGATGCTTTACACCTCAGCTAACCAATTTCCTGTGGGGGAAATCCCCGCAGTCCACGTTACATTGTGGTTGCTCACTGTTGACACATTTATGATGAAGTTTCTGCATATGGCTCACAAAAAATCGAGATGTACAACATAATTTTTCCCATTTGCTTTAATACACTAATACCCAAAGCCAGTTACTGGGTTTGTCCAACCAACAGATCAAAACTCAACGTCATTCAGTTTACTGTCATCATGACAGTAAACTGAATGACTTTGATACATGACAGTGTCATGTATCACAAACAAAGGCAGTAAAGTTGATCTTTTTCTAACATTAAATAAACCAAACAATTTATTGTTTAATCAAGAAAATAATCTGCATTTTAATAATAATTGTTTTTTGAGTAGTTGCATCCGTAATTTACTTTATTAACCTCAGCTCCATGGTCCCTCATTTCATTAACAACCAGTTGTCAGGCTCTGAAAACTGAAAAATAATTATCAGGATATAGCCTACAGTATGTGTTCAGGACAGAGCTGTACACCAGTTTAGTCTAAGCTTGTGCCAGATGTTTTAAACCCTTCACTAGTAGGTTAGTTAGTAATGGCATACAGCTGATAAGTAATATTACGTATTTACTAATTTAGCAAACGTTACATAAATAAATATTTTAGCGCCTTTCACGGGACCCTAGGACGCTTTACACATAGTAAAGAGCTGGGTTTGTAGTAGGATCTTTGAAAGTGTCCAGACAGGGAGCGTTTCGGATTCTCTGGGGATGAGTTCCACATGTGGGGGGGCTGTGACGCTGAAGACTCTGTCTCCAAAAGTCCGGAGTCTGGTGTGGGGGACAGAGAGCAGGCCCTTGTACAGGTTAGCTAGCGCTAACAGCCTTCACTTTTCCAGCAGCTGGGAAAACTATACACTTTTATTAATGGACAAACAGTGACCTACGCAGCATGTTTACTACCAGGCAGAAACTTACTGCTAATATCTTTCACCGTCACGTTCTGCCGCTCTCTCTCTCACACTCGCTCGTCCTCACACACAACATAGCAGAGAGCTGCCAAGCGTCGAGTGTCACCATGCTCGCAGTGCCAGTTAAATTTATAATTTGCGCACTGATATTTATGATTGTGTGATATTTTAGTAGGGTGGTTATTCATTCCGCAGCGGTGGTGTGCCGAATACAGGCTGTTGTGTGCGCTCCACCGACGGTCCGGGCGCTCCACTTCTGCGAGGTCCGCCTTTTGCGTTCCGTAAACATTACATTATCAATTAGCTTTAAATAATCGATTTTTAGACATTTTGTTAATCTATTCATAATCTTCAACGTCCGCATCGCTATGCATCTAATGCCGCGTTCAGACCAACCGCGAATTTTCCCCTCGCGACGCTTTCCTGGTGTGAGTGCATTCGCTGCATGTGTTCACACACAACGCGAGAAGGCGATTTTAACGCGATCAGGTGAATAAACACAACTCGCCATTACTACAACTGTATGAACACAAAGTAAACATTTTGCTGTGATTAAATAGCAATAAACGGATTAAACTGATGCCCAAATAACTACAACATGATGCAGATTTGTTAAACATATGAATTTATGCTTTGTCAGGTCTGCCAGCAAGACAGCCTGACAACAACTTCTAAAATGTTTGTTTTCTGAATGGAGTTTGGCTCGATCATGCTATGCTATGGCTATGCTACGCTAACTTGGTCACAGTAAAGTACAATTATGGCTGGAATAAATTTACAGACACATGTTTTCTGAACTCACGAGGTAGTTCAACCTCTTTGCTTTATTTTCTCCAAGTAATGTTCAGCTTTGTCGGGTTTTTATATCAATATGAAGTCGTAGTCTGACAGAGTTAACAACGCTAACAGCAACACTGGAACCGGGATGGGCACGGAAGCTAGCTGCTGAGAAGCTCCAGTGAAGATAAATCAATGTTGAAATCCCAAAAACTAAAGTAAAAAGCTAATTTAACAATCTCAACACTGATAGGCTATCGCGACTCAGCGTCAAGCGACTTTGCTGTGTAAACTCACTGCCCCGAATGCTCGCTTCGCTTTTGGTCTGAAAGCACCATAAGAATCGATTTCTCCCACCCCTACTAACAGAGTCAAACACGACGTGCTCTCTCCTGCTGACAGCCATTTAATAATAAAAAAATGTACACAGAGCAGCAGATACAAGTGGCCTCTATTCTGATTGGTAGGTCGCCACGGTACCGACATCTCAGTCACAAGGTATAGGACCATTATTTACTAAATGAAAATCATGCTGTATTGAAGAAGACTTGAAATTAGAGACTGAGACCATAAACTCATTATGAAAGTTTTTACTGAGGTAATAAATCAGCTGAGAAATAAGGTAATTTAACAATTATTTCTAATGCCAACGGACTTCTTTTTGCAACCAGTGGACTCGCCCCCTGCTGACCGTTGGAGAGAATGCAGTTACATCTGAACGGTTTCACTTTTCAGTCCCAGAGGTTGCCGCTTGTTTGAGATTAGACAAATAACATTTAACAACCACATGTCACGTGCCTACAACTCTGGATTGGACAACAGTGGAGCTGCAAGAGCTGCAAAACAACTACAGGATGTTAAGTTTCTAATGCGATTATTATTATTATTATTATTATTATTTTTTAACCTTTTTGTTTTTTAAATAGCCTACTAGGGCCAGTGAGTTGCTAGTTCAACCGTCCCGACATTACTTTTTACTGGCCCCGGGCCATCGGGCCTCTGTTATTGTCGAATCCTATATACTCAAACCTCCTTGGAAGAACCCTGAACTTCTTGCCTTGTTACTGTTACTACTGCATTTCTGTATTAAAAGCGTTAGGTATTTTATGGACCCCCAGTATAAAGTATTGATTTGTGAATTTCTTTTGAATTATCACCGTCCAAGTTCATAATGCAGACTCAAACAAATGAGTCAGGCTGTAGCTTGTCTGACAAAGAGGGATGTAGGTAAGATGTAGGAGGGAAAATGAAGTCATAGTACTGTGTGGACACACATTTATGCCTTTTTTTTTTATCTTTGATGGACAAAAAGCAGTGGCAAGGTGAGATGGGTCAGTTAGATAGTCGTTGCCAAAGAGCAGTGTAAAGTGCAGCATGACTGATTTGGCCATGGGCAGTGCACTAATTTGAAAGTCGAAGCACATTTTGCGTCATGTGAATACCCCAAACATGAATTGGGAGTAATCCTTGACAGGCTGGCAGCCACTGCAATGAAATGTGGAACACAATGATAGCAGCAGCTCGCAGTGAAAAGTCAGCCTGCTCTCTGAATGCAGCAATTTCATCATTCATTCAGCATGTAGAAAGCTATTATTGTGCTGTGAATACCTCGCTGAATATTTCAGAGGTCTCTATTGCAGACTTCTTTTGAAGCTTTGAAGTATTAAAAAGATTTTGCCTTGGGTTCCAAATAGTTAGTGTGGGTTTATTTTTTGTTTTTTATAAACCTTGCCAGGTTTTGTGGAGGTTCTTCAAGGTTTTAGGTTTTTATTCCACTGTTCCTCTGTTCCCGGTCTTACCTTCTTTCCCACTCTAATTTAATATATTTATTCTCTCTTTCCTCAGGCAGAGAAGAGCTAAAGAGGATGGCTCACTCTAAAGCTCGAGTCACAGATGGGAAGGTGACCTACCCTCCGGGGGTCAAGGAGATCTCTGACAAAATCTCCAAAGAGGAAATGGTCCGCAGACTCAAGGTCAGTGTCTTTTTCCCATTCTGCTGCAGCCGCGCCTCCTCTTTATTGTGTGGTCCCACAGATTAGGAGTGAATAATGTCACATTACTGAAAGCTTAAATGGCCAAGACGTTTTTAAGTATTAACATCATAGGTAATTAGCTGTAATATTTAAGTTTTACTTTTTGTATGCTGATTCATATTGCTTTAAAATGTAATTTGCTGGAATTAACTATTGTCACCGAGGCATTATTGATTTATCATTCAAAGTTAAACTAAATGCTACAAGGAGTCTTGAAACCTTGGATTGATGGCACCCTTGAGTTACTTTTTACATCCACCTAGCTATTTAGTTAACCCAGCCACTAATGTCTGCACCTCCTCTCTCTACACCCTCACCCCTCATCCAGATGGTTGTGAAGACCTTCATGGACATGGACCAGGACTCTGAGGAAGAGAAGGAGCTGTACCTGAACCTGGCCCTCCACCTGGCCTCAGACTTCTTCCTCAAACACCCAGACAAAGACGTGCGTCTACTGGTGGCCTGCTGTCTGGCAGACATATTCAGGATTTACGCCCCAGAGGCGCCCTACACCTCCCCAGATAAACTCAAGGTACAGCGGTGAAGATTATGCCCGGGGCACCTAAAAAAAAAAAATACTGCAAAACTAAATCACACTCCTCCAGAGTTACTCACTGTTTTAATTACATAACCCTTGTTGGAGTATTCACATAACACTAACTGACAAATATGAGCAACAATTCCTTCTTTTGAAGCGTAAACGTTTTAAGTTTCAATATTTGTGGGAGGGTGGGTATGTCTTGATCACTGGGAACATTTTGGCTAAATACACTTCTAGGTTTGTTGTGGCTGTTAACTGTTTGTTTTTTAAAATTTGTTGCGCTGCCCCAGTCACATCCGTGTTTTGTTAATAACTACGTCTGTGTGTTTGTTCCTTGTCTCCAGGACATTTTCATGTTCATCACAAGACAGCTCAAAGGACTGGAGGACACCAAAAGTGCTCAGTTCAACAGATACTTCTACCTGCTTGAGGTGTGTGACTGCGTGTATGGATCAGTGATTGTGTTGGTTATAGTTCGATCACATTTTATTTAATTAACATCCAGTAGTGAATCTTTTTATTGAGAATAGATCCTTTAGAATGGAGTCATCAAATCTAATCTGGTTTAAGATCACAACTCGTAGCTACAACAGGAAAATTACCCATTTTGTTGGAAGGAAGCAGTTGTGACAGAATGACATGCACTTTCTTCTGCTGCGAAAAAGAAACATATAGGAAACAGGATCGTCTATGCAGCAATCTGGCAGTTTTGTTTTTCGTCTCCTGGAGGCTGCAAGAGTCTCAACTTCTTGAAACACTAAGTCAACATTAGATCATAAAAAATGTACTATGCTTTCAAAAATAACTCTCTTACATTCTTCAGTATTCATACAATCCTTTTATAAGAATCTGTTAGGCTGATACTACTTCATTAATGGTTTGGTTTGTTTTCAGTCTTGCTTCTGTGTTTAAATTTGCTTTCAAAGTGCTTTTGATTAATTTAGTTAGAGTTGGCAAGAAGCCATTTCCTGATCAAATTAAAGGACCAGTTGAGTCTACTTAAAAGTAAATATCTGGTAAATATCTTGGTTTGCGACTTGATCGTTATTAATATTGTGATTAAAAGCCAGTGTTTATAAATGGGGTATAATTGGTTAATTAGAAGCATTTGTAGATGGAGGAAATCTAACTTGCAATTTTAGTGAATTATTATATGAATTGCTGTTATAAAAAAATCTATTTGGATTTTGCTGTTGTTGCATACTTCATGCAACAACAGTGATTATGTTGAATGAACCTAGGGAGATTCATCACCCAAATTTCAGCTCATTGTTTAGGAATCCTATAGCTGACAGACACTGGTGGACATAATAGCCGTGTTTGCATCAACGTTTTTTATGCATATTGAATGTCACATTAGAAATGGTTGATGGAAACAGCAAAAGCCGAATTTTTGAAAAAAGTTATTATACTCGCTTGTGGTGGTTTTTGCCTTTGTTGAAAAATAGTTAACGCGCAAAATGGGAGATTAAAACACTTTTGCCAAATAAGTTCTGACGTAGCAAACATGCGACTCAGGACTGATCAGGCTGGTTAATTTGCTCCAAACCAGCAAGTTGGCTTAAAATTTGCTTAACAGTTAGATAGAAACATGACTGGTGATGCATTTAGCAGCTTCAATGACAGATATTTCCCTCCGGAGTTGGTAGAGACCAAAAACTGAGCTAAAAGAGGATGAGTAATTAATGCTGATGTTGCTCTGTAACTACTAGATATGTAAATAAGCAGCTTATCAACTTAAAAGGTGACGATATGTCAATGTTGCATTTGCAACTTGTTTCTGCCCCCCCCCCCCAGTGGCCATATAACCCAGCAATTAATGCAGGTTTAAAGGGAAATTAGTTTGGTTTTTGGAAGATTACCATTCAAAGTCAACCAATAAGCCAACATGGCCGCTCTTCACCCCCATACCCCATTCTTCTTTCACCTTCTTAGCTTGTATCTGCATTATTGCTAACATCTTGCCTCCTCTCCTTTTCTTCAGAACATAGCATGGGTGAAGTCCTACAATATTTGTTTTGAGCTTGAAGACAGCAATGAGATATTCACCCAGCTTTACAGAACACTCTTCCAGGTCATCAAGTAAGTCCTTTTGTCAAATTCCACCTCAATGTAATATTTGTCTGTCCATATTCATCAAGGAGTATTATGGCAGTATGTATGCCCACATTTTATTTTTCCACATCCCCTCCTTGTTTGGCTCTGTAATGACAGAAATGAGCCCTTGTAGCCCCGTCTAACATCTGAGTCTTTCTCTGCTGCTACATCATGAAACTGCACAGTAGCAGTCCAGTTGTTTCTCTTTGATTACCCTCCCCACTCTACTCCTTTCCTCCTAACCTCGCTTCCAATTTCACTCTGCTGAACACATCCTTGAGGGCTGGATTCTGCAGTACAGAAGTTGGAATAATGCCATTGGAACAAAATTGTGGTTGTGTATGTCAAGGTTGTGTCAGCACAATGTTTTTTTTCATATACAGGAAGAATCTTAAGAGCTCTGCTTTTCTTTTGAAATATGTGCAGTGAGCTAGAAGGTGTAGGGGAATGGTGTGGGTGTGTGTGTGTGTCTGTGGGTGACACTTTCAGTGAATGGGAGGTAATTAGACTAGTAATGCCTGGCAGCAGGGAGGACAGAAGTCACTGAGATACAAATCTAGGTAATAAGCTTTGCCTCCCGCTGTCATGCAGATCATTATGAGCAAGTACACCCACCTCTGTTAGTCTGGGCTAGTTTGTTTGCAAAATGAGAAATCAAGCAAGTGAAAAACATGAATCCAAATGAAATGCCTGCTGCCAGCAAAGTAAATGTCAGCCATGGTGCACTAAAAACTTACAGATTCTTGTGCTTAAATGGGTGACGTCTAAAAACTACCTAAGACTATTTGACATTTTAATTCAAACCCAGTCAGTTTTAAGTTGCTGTTTCAATGGGAACCAGTGTGAAATATTACATATAGTGATGCAGTGATGCAATCCTGGACCTTTGACCCTTCTTGCCTTGTTTCCCTAGCAACGGCCACAACCAAAAGGTACACATGCATATGGTGGACCTAATGAGCTCCATCATCTGCGAGGGCGACACTGTATCGCAGGAGCTGTTGGACACTGTGTTGGTCAACCTGGTGCCAGCACACAAGGTATGTGCACGTCTTATCAATGCATGTGCACTCTGCAGGCACGATCACACATAAAGCATCGCACAGTAAATATATACACACAGTCCCACAGTGAATGTTGGTGCAAGTAGAAACGGTCTGAAGTGAGTTGATATTGCCAGTAAACTAAGCCCAACATAATTTTCCGTACCTTGTAATTCAGTGAGACCCCTGCAGGCGAGAAGAGGTAAAGCAGTGTTTGTGCTCAAACATCTGCGGACTTCTGTGCCTGCTACAAGCATCCTAAAGGGATTCTTCTGAGAAAGAATGATGGACTACGCCCTTATATTTTCACAATGTTTTTCTCACTCAGACATCTGAAAGTCCTCTGACCTTCTGTTTTTTCATCGCTTGTCTTCCTGTCTTTCTAGAATTTGAATAAACAAGCATATGACCTGGCCAAAGCTCTGCTGAAGAGGACTGCTCAGGCTATTGAACCCTATATTACCAATGTAAGATTACATTTGTGTTTTTATTATTTGCCTTTGGACTTTTATATGTATGGCTGGATTATTTCTGCATTAACACTGGACACCTTGCAGCTGTGTAAATCCTGATATAATCCTAAAATTCAGAAATGCCACTCTTCAGAGCTGTAACAGTTATTGGTGAAGCTTGTCTCATGTAGCCTAAAGTTACCAACACTGCCAGAGTATTTTAACCAGGCACAGCCATGATAGAAATGTCTTGGCACTGTGACAGGTTCATGTCTGAAAGATGAAACTAAGTGATATGTTAGGTGTTAAAGTCAGCTGTTGAACATAAAACATCTGATGCATCTAAATATTTATACTGAGGTTCCCATTGTTCATTGCACATTTAATCGAGGCTAATGGGATCAGGTGGAATAGTAGGTTTTTGAGATTGTTGCCCATGTAGGATCTCTTTTTGGATGTGTTTTTAGTAACAGTTATTCCGACCTTTCTGTCTTCTGCATCAGTTCTTCAACCAGGTGCTGATGCTGGGAAAGACCTCAGTCAGTGATCTGTCTGAACACGTTTTTGACCTCATCTTGGAGCTTTACAACATAGACAGCCACCTGCTGCTATCAGTGCTCCCGCAGCTGGAGTTCAAACTCAAGGTGAAGAAAAACACTCTTTTGGTTAAACATTGAGGTACTATAATGTTTTATAGTTGCTTGTTTTTGTGTCTAAACTGAGCCCCGAGTGTCTTAAATTTGTCATCACTCTAGTATAGTTATTTTGTGCAATACACCTACAATTTATTAAGAAGTTTGTGAAATCAATTATGTTATCATTATAGCATGCTTTTGTTCCATTGAAGCAGCAGCAGTGCTTGTCTTAATATTGGTGTTGTGTGTTATCCACACACCAGACTAAAAACACAAATTATCTGACCTATTACCCACAGAATTGCACATTTTCACTTTCTCTGCAGGTTTGTTGATTCATATTAGAAAGAGAAAGCAGGCAGCATAATGTTGCCTCTGCAGTGTCTCATAAAGGCTTCCTGCTGATGGATAACGCTCATTAACTGTTCAGAGGGAGTGTAGATCAATGCTGTCTCCTCAAAATAATAGCTGTGATAAAATCTCTCCCCCACAGACTGCTCTCTCTCTCTGTCTCTCTCATGCTTGCTCGTTCTTTGACTCACCCTCGCTCTTTTCATCTTTATCTCTCCTTGCTTGTTTTCTCTTCTTTCTCTCCCTGCTGCTTTTCTTCTTTCAGCCTCCTTCCTTCCCTCTTCCTACCTCTTGTCATCATTTGTCTCTGCTGTTTTCTTTTCTTCGCAGCTCATTCTAAAACAAAGACTCATACCAAAGAAACTGCGTCTTTTTGTGTTATGAAAATGGTGATGTTGCCAGTGTAGTTAATGTAAGTGACTTGGGGTGTGAGTCCATACACTGCCAAATTCTGTGAATCATTTCTCCCTCTTTCTCTCTCATGTCCGCTCTGTCACTGCAGAGTAATGATAACGATGAGCGACTGCAGGTGGTGAAGCTTCTGGCTAAGATGTTTGGAGCCAAGGACTCTGAGCTGGCTGCGCAGAACAAACCACTCTGGCAGTGTTACCTGGGCAGGTGAGTTTCAGCATTGTGGCTCTGGCTTCCACAAATCCTTGGAAAGTCTGAAGAAATCTTAAAATACCCGAATTTGATACTTTCAGAGGGCCTAAATGTGTACAGATATAACAACTACCATGTTTTTGATTCACATCAACATCACATTTGCTTTTCTTCTGCAGTAAATTTCCTTTTCCCAATTTGTTAAACACGCGCTTCTTGAGAGTTTAAGGTTTTTTTGTTTGTTTTGGTTGCTATACTTAATTTAAAATGTGGCTTCCTGAGAACAGAGATTGCAAACAAGGCAAATACCTACTCGATAATTTGTGTCTGTCTCACCTTGTAGAGTTGCATTAACTTCCATTTCTTTTCCCACAAGGTTTAATGATATCCACGTGCCTATCAGACTGGAGTGTGTTAAGTTTGCCAGTCATTGTCTCATGAACCACCCAGACTTGGCCAAAGACCTAACAGGTAAATCGGCCAAAATGCGCCACATTTTATCAGCACAAAACCCATTGTCAGGGTTCCCGCAGCTCCTTAAAAGGTCTTAAATTGTCTTAAATTTACCTTAAATTTGCTGTAGGTATTAAATTTGCCGATGGTGCATTTAAGGCTGGTGGGAAAATTGTCACACGCAGTCGGCTAAAATGGCTAATTAGCGTGTATTTGTATGATTGTTTTGTTTTGTTTTTTTAGTAATTGACAATGCGAGACCTCGCGATTAATATTACTCATGTTACGTTTACGTTACCTGCAGACGTTGATGTTTGGCTGTGTGTCATGTTATTGTCAGTCGTGGTGGCTGCAAGTTTGGGAGACGTAAGTTAAAGTGGAGGAAGATCTGATCGTTCTGTGTAGTTCAAACACCTGTAGCCTTCATCAAGTCCTCCTCTCATTTGTGCAGGTCCAAAAAATTATCTATAACTACAGGTTAAAATAACTTTCTAAAGTGTGTCTTTCATTGTGATTTGTTTTCCTCCATGAATTATTTACCTCTCTTCAGCGGCGCGCCTGTGTATTAGTTCAGCCGGAAAGTGAAACTTAAGTTCGGTTCGACATCGTTTTCTTGCTGCCTTTTGTTATAATGTGTAAGTTACTCTTTTCTGTTATTTTAGTGATTTTATATTGAGTTTAACAGCAGTGTATGAGTAAGGGCAGGGCAATATGGGGAAAAAATAGTAAAATCATTATTTAATCATTGTTTTTATTATAAGTTTAAAGGCTGATTTTTGCTCCTGAAGAAACGAGATGGTTAATTGTACTTTTAAAGTTTTCTTTATGGTCAGAACACGACCAACACTTGATGCCAAAAAGCAGCCTGGTATCAAACAGTGGATCACTTCACAGAGCTGAGGTAGTGACAACATTCAAAACAACAAATATGCATGAGAAGTAAAATCTTTTTCAGTCCCTTTTCCTCAACAAAATAAATATCTTAATAGAAAATGCCAATTTGTTTGATTCAAATAATTTAAATCAAATATTTATTGAACATTTGTATATTTTTATTGAGGAAGATTGTATCACTATAATTAACATTATTGTTTTATTGCCCCCTAGTTCAAGTTCACAAACGGACACACAATAGTCTACAATGTTTAAGCATGTTTATGCACAACATTGAATGGACACACTGTCCAGGCTCCTGTCTGCGCTGTCAGACTTTTGGATTTTATTTGCAGAATCCTGCGACCAGTACATATTTACACCCAAGTAGTTGTTGTATGTGGATACACAACACATTTGCATCCATGTGGTCATGGTGTCCCTGACCCCTCACAATCTGTCCTCAATGCATCTGGGGTGCATTTACACATGTAATTTCATGTGGTCAAGTGCTACCTGATCACAATCTGTTCACTCAAAATACATTTTAATGCCAGGTGTCAACAGCCTCTATGTTCCCCTGTTTCCCTTAAAAGTTCTTAAAAAGCATTAAATTTGACTTTTAAAATGGTGCAAGAACCCTGATTGTGATCAGTATTGAGTTAATTTGCCATTACATAGGGATGATACCACAACACATGGACCACTTCACCATCTCCTAATAAGCTACAAGTGTATTATTGTTCCTTTCTGTCTCTACTTTAGGAGAAATGAGAAGCACTTGCTGAGTATTTTGTCTGTGTTAGTGGCCCGTTCTCTCACATCCCACTCATTTGTTCCTGTCTTCTTTCCCAGAATACTTGAGGGTCAGATCACATGACCCAGAAGAGGCCATCCGCCATGATGTCATCGTCTCTATAGTAACCGCGGCCAAGAAAGACTTGTCTCTAGTCAATGATGCATTGCTCAATTTTGTAAAGGAGAGGACCCTGGACAAGAGAGTAAGTGGGCACATTTTGTTATGTTTTAGTGTCCGTAGTCAATCATAAAGTTCTAAACTACATTTCAAGATTTATCTTTTCTTGTCCTTCCTCATCAGTGGCGTGTACGTAAAGAGGCCATGATGGGCCTGGCATCGATCTACAGAAAGTACTCTCTGCAGGGAGAGGGAGGGAGGGAAGCTTCTAAACAGATTTCCTGGATCAAAGACAAGCTGCTCCATATCTACTACCAGAACAGCATCGATGACAGGTTTGTGGTCATCTGTTATATTAAAAATGAAGGAAAATCAAAACACGCCCGGGGTATTAAACGCTTATTGAAATGAATGAGGGTAAGTGTTGAAAAGGTAGATCATTTAAATCCAGAAATATGCTGATTGGACTCTCTCTGAGTTCCTTAAATCATTTGCTCAACCACTGCTTTCGTGTTTGCCTTGAGCTCTTGGCAGTGTGCCATGGATTTCTGCACTTAATTTTGTTTGAGTTTGTCTTGTTTCATGGATCAGCCGAATGAAGATACTGACATCACACTGAGATGCTTTACAGCAGACTGTGGCAGTGTGCCAAATACTTTTCACCCATCTCAATCACAGTAAAATCTGTTTTGTTTTTTTTTTAAAAAGAGCAAAGACTTGTCTCTACACTAACAATTTGTTTCTGCAAACATACAGGGAAACAATCATACAGGGAAATATTATAGAAGAAGTCTACCTACAGTAGCCTCAGGGTACCACCATGTAAAGCAGGCACAGCTGCTTTTATAAGCTTTCTCATTTGAGCAGCCAGACAGCACAGTGTAACATCACTCACTCACTTTGAACTGGATAATGTGTGCTGTTATTGTTTTCTCCATCTGCACATGCACAACATGGCCCACAGTACCTCTCTGGGGGTTGTTGAAAGTCATTCTGCAAAATGTCACTAGCTGAAGTAGATGAGCCATTTTTAGGGGAAAGTGGGCACCTCTGGATAAAAGCTTAAATGACAACTCCAACTAAACAACATATTCTCAGATTTAACTGCAGAACTGTGTCTAAGGGTGCAGTTATTCTCTTGAATCACTGCAGTGGAGCTTCTCAGCTGCCAACAGGGAAAGTCTGTATTGTAATAGGTTCCTGTGTGTGTGAGTGAATGTGTGTAACTGAAAGTAAAGCTGGGCAGCATTGAGATACTTGCATGCTCAGCATATTTAATCTTAAGTCCTCTATTTGATTATTCAAAATTTAAAGTCACAAGGTGTGAGAGGTGAGATTTTGCACTGACTGACCATAAATCATATTAATGTATTTATTTAATCGGACAGCCTCTGATGTATTTGGTTAAAAACGGCCGGTGAGTGACTGTAAATATATGTTTTGATAATCTTTCAAGGGCATTCCCAAAATCACAATGGCACTTGTGTGTGTAGATAATCCTTTTGGCAGGTTAATGACTGTCAGGACTAGGGCTGAAACCATCCATCGATTAAATTGATTAATTCGATTACTAAAAAGCATTGACACCAAGCAAAAGTACTTCTTAAATGATGCATCTGTGGATCGATGAAATAATCTGTAGAAGCTTCAAGTACTAAAATCATCGTTTGCTGCAGCCCTAGTCAGGTCTGATCAAACCCTTTAAAAAAAGGAAAAACAAACACTTTTGGATTAATTAAGAGGAAAAACAGTGTTAGATTAAAATGAAGAGCATCTTGGAAGCTAAGTTTCTCCCTAAATGTTTCCCTCTGTGTGCACAGGTTGCTGGTGGAGCGGGTCTTTGCCCAGTACATGGTTCCTCACAACCTGGAAACCACTGAGCGGATGAAGTGTCTTTACTACCTGTATGCCACCCTGGACACAAATGCTGTCAAGTAAGTGTTTCTCACAAATAAAAGGTGGCACAACATGACGTACCGTTTCCAGTCCTCTTTGTTTTGTGTAAAAAAAATTTTTTAAAAATGTAAAAAAAAATCTAGGGTTGGAAAAGATCGTCATTGTTTGAGGAGCATACTGATGAAATTCAGTCTTAAGATAACACCTACTTTAAACTGTCTGGAAGAAACGTTTAGAAAGAAGGCCTTTATTTTCCCTCTCTAATGCTACCATTCCCTCCTCATCATGTGTTTCCCTGTCCGTCCTCCTCTTCCTCCTCTGTGCCTTTCAGAGCTTTGAATGAGATGTGGAAGTGCCAGAATCTGCTGAGACACCATGTCAAAGACCTGCTGGACTTGGTCAAAAAACCCAAGGTAACTCTGACTGAAGCACATTACAAAAAGCTGACATACCTTTGTCTCATGTTTCTAAAACAATTTCTTCTGTTTCATCTTTTGTTGTAGTCTGAAGCATCGAGCAAGGCAGTATTTGCCAAAGTCATGGTGATCACAAGTAAGGGATCTCACATAACTTGCATGTATTTATTTCACTTTTTAATAATTTATAGTGCTGTACAGATATATAATTGTTGTTATGTTATATGTATGGGGCTGATTGTTGTTATGTGATATGTATGATGCTTTGGCAATATTGTTTTACAGTCATGCCAATAAAGCGAATTGAATTGAATAGCTTAAGCAGGACAAAAAGAAGAAAATTACAAATAAAATTGCTGACAGAGAGATGACCTAACCACTCTCGTATCAAATCTATGTCTTTTAGATGTCAGGTTTTAATTCTGTGTGTTTATAGGGAACCTGCCAGACCCGGGCAAGGCTCAGGACTTTGTGAAGAAGCTGGCTCAGGTCCTGGATGATGACGAGCGGATCAGAGATCAGTTGGAAACCTTAGTCAGCCCCACCTGCTCCTGCAAGCAAGCTGAAGTCTGCGTGGTGAGCATTGACCTTTCTGTCCAAGATCAAGTCCAAGTGTCCTCTTATGGTTATGGTATCCTTAAATTTCTTGGACTGAAAAACATTTTCTCAAATGGATACATTTTATTTTATTTAAAACACTAGTAAGGAAAACCTCAACTTATTTGAAAAAAAACTCATTTGTATTTAGTTTTAGAGTTTAGAACGCGTTTTACTGGATATTAATTTATTCATCCATGCGTAAATTACTTCCTTTGCCCTGGTCACACCACAAGGGGGAAAAGTAGATTTTATAGAGTGATCTGATATGAGAAGACTGATCTCTTCAAAGCCTTTAAAATTCCTATAAAACTGGTTTTGTGCATCAAAGATTATTTATAAAATAAAGGTATTACAGTTGTGTTAGAAGGCCAAACAAGACACAGTTTCTTTCTCTCTGCTTTGTTTTACTTTGTGCTGCTGCAGTCTGTGCATTAATCTGACGTCATGTAGTGTTGAAAGCAAGACAGAAAAAGTACGCCGGACCTTATAAGACTGTGACATTTACTTACAGTTTTGAGAGGAGGAACTGTCATCTTTTTTGTTTACAGTGTTTTTAAAATGGTTTGTTGGTCACCTTTTCAGCGAGACATCACTAAAAAGCTTGGCAGCCCCAAACAGCCCAGCAATCCATTCCTGGAAATGGTGAAGTTCCTGCTGGAGAGAATTGCTCCTGTACACATCGACACAGAGTCCATCAGGTATACTGTGGATGTGTGTGTGGAAAAGGCCTGTAACACAAACTTTAAATAATTACATTAATAAAAGACTACAAATGCCAGTGATATTTGATTCAGTTGTGCAGTATTTGACCTTTTTTGTCTCTGCCATCACCTCTCAGTGCTTTGGTAAAGCAGGTTAACAAATCTATAGATGGAACAGCTGATGATGAGGAGGAGGGTGTCCCCACCGAAGAGGCCATCAGAGCAGGACTGGAACTTCTGAAGGTAAAAACCAGCGAGAAACCCGAACCTCAGCTGGATTACAGACGATGAATAATAGGGTTGTCATTTCATTATGTCATGTTAATGCTCCATTTAACAAAATGTTTGTAGGACAAATATCTAAATCATAGTCTCCACACTCCTGTCAGTTCTGCAGCTGGGTTGTCTGTATGAAGTGCTCTCCTGCAGTTTTACTTGGAGGTGGGGCGGCAGTGATGTAAACACAACACATTAATAATGATGAAATAAAGATCTTTCATGTATTTCCTGTGAGTTTGTGTTTTTCTACGTTGTTTTTTTTGTTTGTTTTTTTTTGTTTTTTTTCTAAAGATGACCTCAGAGATTAGTATTGAAATATATTTATTAGACGTCATGCAGCTGTTGTTTGACCGTTTTTGTTATTCATCCCACACAGGTGCTGTCGTTCACACACCCGGTGTCCTTCCATTCCGCAGAGACGTTCGAGTCTCTGCTTGGTTGTCTGAAGATGGACGACGAGAAGGTCGCAGAGGCCGCGCTGCAGATCTTCAAGAACACTGGCAGCAAGTTGGAAGAGAGTTTTCCTCACATCAAATCGTACGTTTCATTGCTTGACACTTTCATTTGCAGTCACACTCTGGTGTAGTCATACGCAGAAATCACTGTGGTTAATCATGTTTTTGGGTGGAAACTCACGCTGTGAGCACACTGCGCTCTGTATGACAGTACTCTATGGTTTGTAACTGTGTTCTCCTGCCTGCCTCCCCCAAGTGTTTTGCTGCCGGTACTGCAGGCCAAAGCAAAGAGAGGCCCCCCTCGCCAGGCCAAGTATGCCATCCACTGCATCAACGCAATGTTCACCAACAGAGACACACACTTCGCCCAGATTTTTGAGGTCAGTCAGCCCCTTCTGTTTGGTTTTATGCTTCTTTCATTTTGACACATAAAAGAGAAAAATTTTGTGGATCCATGCACATCATGAGCGAGACGCACTTCGCAAAGCTTTCACATTTGTTGTGTTCTTTCAATTGAATTGAACTTTTCTCACTTTATGCATAAATCAGATTAGATTGATAAATGTGCTTAAAATATTCACAAATGGCCCTGAGCAGTGTTTCCCACAGAATGACAGTGTAACTATGGCGGGGGTGCGCACATCGATTTTGACGTGCTAGCCTCGAACATCCAGCTGCATTCTAACATTAACTTAGCTCTCCTTATTAGCTAGGCTCCTTGCATGCTGGCTATTAACTTTTTGAAGCTGGGTCTCCAAAATTCACAGGGTTGTGTTGGACAGATTTTTGTCCAGCGGTGTTTCATGAGGGAGCGAGAAAGTGGTACAGGTGAGTGAGAGAGAGAGAGAGGGACGAGCAAGAGGAAAGTCCTGCGCGAATGTGCTAAGGCGCTCTGCAATCAAATACGATCTGTGGCGGTCAGCTTTAATGACGTATGGGAAACACTGCTGAGGTGAACGCAGTATTCAATAGAGCTACACATGGAAATGAAACACTATCTGAATCTCACGTGTTCCTCCAAAACCTGAACAACTTGTTCGATATAATGGGGTGTCCTCCACTAGATGTGTGTGTCTGATTTAGGATAAAAGGGTCAATGAAATGTTTTTGTTTCTCCAGCCTCTGCACAAAGGCCTGGACCCTGCTAACCTGGAGCAGCTCATCACTCCTCTGACCACCCTGGGTCATCTGGCTCAGCTGGCCCCAGAACAGTTTGCTGCACCGCTCAAATCTCTAGTCGCAAACTTCATTGTGAAGGATCTGCTCATGAATGACAGGGTACATACACATATACTGAGTATACAATGGAAATGTTTAAATTCAAATCTATAGAAAAGAAGTGCCAGTTTTTAAATACTTATTATTGTGTATTTATTCATACAACACATGTTCACTAGTAAAGTATTTGGGGGAAACCCTGTAACCCTGTGTAACTTTTGCTGTCTGTTTGTTCATATCATAATGTGAAGTAAGTCTTATATTCTTATGTGCATTGCCTGTAGGTCCCAGGCAAGAAGACAACCAAACTTTGGGTTCCTGATGATGAAGTGTCCCCCGAGACACTTGCCAAGGTCAGCAATGAACCCTTGTGCACCTCTTAAAAACTCTGTTCACTGTACTGCTTTTTCATCTTTTTTATCTGAAGAATACCTTCAGAGCCTAAATTATTATCAAATCATCACAGTCTTTATTTATTAACAAGTAGATGAGTCACCTTACCTGATTCTGCTTCCTCCACTTAGATCCAGGGCATAAAGCTGATGGTGAGGTGGTTACTAGGAGTGAAGAACAACCAGAGCAAATCAGGCAACTCCACCCTGAGGATGCTGACAGCTATTCTGCACAGTGATGGAGACCTAACCGAGCAGGGCAGGATGGGGTAAATTACAAAGCCTGTACTCATTTATTAGACAAACGTGAGGTCTTGCATGTGTCAGCTTTATCTTCAGATTAGTCATGTCATTTTTTAGCACCAGCTTTTAACGGGTATTGTGGATGCCAGGGGCATGCAAGGCTTTAAACAAGATGAAGAAATCCTTGTTTAATCTTGTCTCCTCCACCCCTTCCCACATCCCCCAGTAAACCAGACATGTCGAGGCTGCGGCTGGCAGCGGCGTGTGCCTTGCTGAAGCTGGCACAGGAACCCTGTTATCACGAAATCATCACGCTGGAGCAATATCAGCTGTGCGCTCTCGTCATCAATGTAAGATCAGCCTCAAGTCTCCTCTTCTCATTCAAAGCTTATGCTCATTTTAGGGCTCTGCATCATCTTGTTTGTTCTAATGGTTTTGATTTTATATTGTTTTGAAATAATGCACCACCATCTGGTATAAGTTTTTGAGCCCTACTCCACCTCTACATTTTCTCTAAACTGTTTCATCATCTCTCCCCACCTCATAATCATTGTGACTGTTTTCTGTGCGTCCTTCTCATTGTTCACTAGGATGAGTGCTACCAGGTGCGACAGTGTTTTTCCCAGAAGCTCCACCGAGGCCTGTGCCGCCTACGTCTGCCTCTGGAATACATGGCAGTGTTCGCTCTGTGTGCCAAGGATCCTGTTAAGGAGAGGAGGGCTCACGCTCGCCAGTGCCTGGTGAAAAACGTCAACATACGCCGGGAGTACCTCAAGCAGCACGCCGCCATCAGCGGTAAAGAAACTGAACACAATATTTCAACTATTTTGTTGGTAGATTCTTTGTTTTTGTTTTTTTACTGTAACTTATACAGTTTATATCTAAAACCAGAATATTTCAAAGTTAAGGATACAAATGTGATATGACTGTAGAGAGTAAATTAAAAATAAATTGGTCAGGGAAAAAGGAATCAATAAAATCTTTTGCTTTTCTTTGTAGTGCGCCTAAGTGCCTTTGGCAGTAATCATTAGCACTGTTGTGATGAGGTAGCATTCGTGTAATATTTACCTTGTGTTCGCCCACAGACAAGCTGTTCTCTCTGCTGCCGGAGTATGTGGTGCCCTACACCATCCACCTGCTGGCACATGACCCAGACTACGTTAAAGTACAGGACATTGAGCAGCTCAAAGAAATTAAAGAGTAAGTGTTAATTGCAAAAGCTGTTGGTTGCTGATCTGTTTTTTATAAATTAAATGCCAAATCTTAGATCAGTGTGGAATATTTTTTGAATTGCGACTACACATAAATTACATCTGCAGTAAGGTCTGGGTCTGAGAACTTAAAGCTACAAAATGATGTCTGGAATACAATATCCTGTACGCTGATGTTAACTTCCCCTTTTTGTCAGGGCTCTGTGGTTTGTCCTTGAGATTATCATGGCCAAGAATGAGAACAACAGCCACGCCTTCATAAGGAAAATGGTGGAAAATATCAAACAGACGAAAGATGCCCAGTCCCCCACTGATCCTAAAACCAACGAGGTACACAGTACGCCTGCAAGTTCACACACACTGAAAATATAATATATGGAAAGATGTTGACCATCCTGTGTCTTCCCGCTACAGAAACTGTACACAGTGTGTGACGTAGCCATGAACATCATCATGTCAAAGAGCACCACCTACAGCCTGGAGTCCCCAAAAGACCCTGTGCTGCCCTCAAGCTACTTCACCAAACCAGACAAGGTTGGTTTCTGCACCTCAAGGCATTTCAAAGAAAACCTTAAATATTTAATTCCTAGCAATGCAATTTATTTTATGTTCTTTTTTGATGTATAGTAACAGCAATAGCTGAGCTGCAAATAGGATGTGCAAAACCTTTTCTATTCTTTGACTTTGTAAATGTTAGGTCAAGATGTGTATACCCTCTGACTGTTACGTGTACTAATGCACCTCTTGGTTCTACAAAATTATAATTAAAAGATAAACACATGTAGTGACCTGGTTGTTAGTGTCTGCTTCCCAGTTATTTGTGTTAACATGGGCTTATTTCAAGAGGAATTATCAGCGTAACTGGCACACATTGTGACTAATGAGATTGTTTGGCAGGAGCTAACCATCTCCTCGTAATCCTCAGCTCGGGTTTCATTTCAGTTTTTTTTTTTTGATAATCGTTGTTCTCAAATGCAAACAAGGCCTCTGACTTGACTATGATTTCTCTACGTTTCAGAATTTCAGCAACACAAAAAATTATCTCCCACCAGAGATGAAGGCATTCTTCACACCAGGAAAGGTAAGTTCAATCAAACCTTTTGAAACGTTTTTGTCTCACTTCAGCATTTGGTTAGGATGGAACACTTCTCAAACTCTTTTCCTTTCTCACTCCTCAAGCCCAAGTCTGCCAACGTTTTGGGTGCAGTGAACAAGCCGCTGTCGTCAGCAGGAAAACCGCTGCAGAGTAAAGCTTCTCGTATGGAGACAGCCAGCAACGATGACTCCTCGTCCAACCCAGGCTCCCCACAACGCAGCAAGACCAGGTACCAGACCTGTAATGCACATATACTCTCTTCTAAAGACCTGATGTTAACAAGCCTTTATCTGGATGTAATTATTCACCAAATATTAAATAAAGAAAACAAACTGCCTCACACCACAGAGGAGAGTGCAGATGTTCTATGATTTATGCTCATAGACTACACAGGACAAATGGAAACAAATGGCTTTTCTATGTTGTCACCTAAATTTTATTTGTGTTTTGTACATAAAAAAACTAACAGGTAATAAATGCTCTGTTTCAGGCATGACAGCACAGAAATGGATCACAGTGAAAATGAGGACATCAGCCTAAAGAGAGCAGACAGCACTGACAAGGTATTAAAACCTCTTTATGTGCAGAAATAATATCTGCCGGGACATGTGACTGGGGTTATGATAGAGTAACAGAGATTCAGTATTCAGTGTCTTTTCCTGGTTTTAAGCTGCCTGGGCTTATGATTTAAAGTTATTTGTGTGTTTAATTCGAGGGAAAAGGAACATCTGCTTGGTCATCATATCTGCAATAATAAAGATTTTCTCTGGTAGTCTTGTGTGTAAATATCATCTCAAAGATAAAGTAATCATCCTGAATTTCCCAGTCACAACGCTCTTTAAAATGTTCTTGTCTCCAGCTGGAAAGCCTGTGTACTATTGTGGTGTTTTTGTCAAATTTGCACTACCCTGTTGCTAAGAACTGAAGCTTGGTTTCCTCCTTATCACTGTAATTCAGTTTTGATAAGAGCACCCATGGCACCAATAGGATAGGCAGGCAAAAAGTGTTGTATTATGTAATGTGAGCTTGATGGCAAATTTGGAAAAACTATAAAATTATAAATAATGAAAAAACAACATTTATCTGAAATGACAGAGTAACTAAGGACAAGTAGATATTGGCGTGTTGCTGTGATGCAGCTAAGTGTTGCCAGTCATAAATCCTTGTGTCTCTGTGTTGTGATTCTACTGTGCAAACACCTGCTGGGTTTAAGTGAAGATAGGATTATCAAGTACTCTTCAAGTAAACTATCAGCTTCCAGACCTGCTGCAAGCATTGCTTTGTATTTGTTTAGTTCAGAATATAGTTTAGCAACTCTCCCTTCTCCAAAAAGTAAAAATTAAGGCATCAGAACATATCAATATGTTGGGTGGTTTTTAATCAGTTTATCTTCACAGGAAGCAACACTGGAAATCGTTAGTTTACAGCTGTCCTGCGTTGAAAAGACATCAGCTTTCAAAAAAGTCTATAACCTTTTAAATTAGGGCTGCACCAGATGTTCAGCCACTAATTAATTGGATTATATTCACATCACATGCAATCATGTGTACATTAAAAGTAAATGGACACATGTAATTTACTTTAGTCGACCGTCTCGGGCCTCGGACCCACCCACCATAGTCTCTCCAAATCGGGAAACCCATTTTGACTATTTAATTTATGCAATGGTTAAAAAAGACAATATAAATGGGAAAAAAATGTGAATTTACTTGTTTGGGCAAATGTTTTCATTATGTTTGGATTTGGCTTCAGCCAAGAATTATCACATTGGTGCATTCCTATTTTAAATGTGGAGTGTGTGACTCTAGAGGAATCTTAATACCGTGACACACATTGAGAAATAGAGGGAACAACTACACAGCAAGTAATGTAGTTATGGTTAGCTAAGTTGTGGGTTGGCAAACTGTCGCTACAGTTGCTGCTGTAAGCTTGCACGCAGAAAGGAGGAGATAGGAGACCCCAGAGCGAGCACACCAGCTCCAGTAAGACAAACTCCCAAGTCTTCTCCTGCTACAGCTAACATCACAACAGCACATCTTGGTGAACTAGAAAGTAAGCTGAATGTCTGTGAGTAAGTCATTTAACATTACCTGACCCACAAATCATGGCTGGAGCGACTGTAAGTGTTGTGTGGCAGGGTTCGGGCCACAGAGCCAGAACTGTGTACAAACACTGGATCTTACTTCACTGCACACAGAATGGACAGCTAGTGGGCCCTGAGGTGATATTCGCTGAATTTGACAGATGTGTCGAATTAGAATCACATACCTCACCTTGAAAAAGCAAGGCTCACACAGCTGGATGCCCATCAGCCCTAGTCAACCATTTGTTCTTTCTTTTACAGGATATTGAAAAGCCCCGCGGTCGCAAACGTGGGGTAGCCTCCAGCGACGACCAGGAAAGCAAGCCAAAGCGTGGACGCAAGAAGGCGGCAGCCAACACGACTGCAGCTGCCGACTCTGAGGACCAGTGGGACGAGGACAATCGGCCAGAGGACGAGCAGAACAGCCCTCCGAAAAAAGGACGCAGGGGCCGGCCTCCGAAGTCTGCTGCTCCTAGTCAGGACACACCCGCCAAGGGGAAGAGGGGGCGAAAGAAGGCAGCTCCTCCACCAGAGGATGACGAGGAGGAGGAGGAAGATGAGAGGGTAGAGGAGGAAGCAGAGGAGGATGAGGAAGAGGATGACAGGAGCAGTGAAAATATGGAGTTGAAGACCAAGGGAGGAAGGCAAGCCAGAGTGCCACGGCGATCACAAGGGTAAGAAACAGAAGAATCTCACTGTGTGCAATAAATGCACACAAAGAAGTTGGATCCGCTTTGCTGATAACATCTGCTGTTGGCACTGAGATTTCTTCTTTTTTTCCCCTCAAACTCTACTGTTTGCATTTTGTCTTTGTTCAAAAGCTCGGAGTCAGCAGAGTCCACACCGCAGAAGAGGAGAGGACGTCCACCCAAATCAGCTCAGCCACCTGCCAAGAAACCAGTGTAAGATGCACACTAGTTTTGTGCCTGGTCAGGCTTTTGCACAAACTGCACCGCACTTTTTCCACATCACAGTGAGCGTTTGTGTGTCGGGAAATTGAATATTTTGTTCACATGCCAATGGAACCAGCCTAGCACAAGGTCTACTCGCTGGAAATGTTCCAAATTTCTTAAAAAGAAAAGGTACCTGATAGCTCCAGAAACTTGTGCTAATAATTCAACTACTAATTCATCATCAATCATTAGTCCACTAATAATCCTTCAAGCTCAACATAATTTTTCTTAATATTATTAAATTCATTAAATGTTTATGTACCACACATTCATTCATTCATATTCATTATTGGTTATATAAAATTCTATGATAAGCACAAAGCTTCTGGTCATGTTGTATGGCACTACTTTTGTTTCAGTGTATCTGCATTTATTATGGCATTTCTTTTAATGCATTATTGGTCAGATTTTGTTGGTAAATATATTTTGGTTGGAAGTAGGGTAAGGTTAAGTGTATAGATTTTAAAATAAAATTATGCACATATGGACTCTATTTTGTGCAAATTAATGTAATTACAAATGACTGTGAAATTGAGCTCAAATATGTCTGCGTACTGTCCATGCTAACCCTACCACTACAGAAAGTAGTGGCATGATAGATGAAGTGCATTTTAAAGCATTGCTGTATCTCACATGCCGGTGTGGTGTGTGTGACTTGCGGATTTATTTGCCAAAAGATGGGTGATGTTTTGAGACACTTGGTGCAAGGAAATTCTGTGTTGAGCCAGGCTGCAGCTTTGTACTTGAGTGGGTGGTTGGTGATGTTTTTTGTCATGTTTCTACATTTACTAATGTCTCCCTGTTACACATTAAGGCGTTCTGATTCAGTGTTTCCCCTCTGTGTTATCCAGGCGTGGTGGGCGATCGAAGGCAGCTGCCACTAAAGAAGACTCTGAGGAAGAAGATGAAGACGAGGAGGAGGAGCAGGAGGAAGAGCCAACACCGAAGGTACTGAAAGTGTTGTGTGAATCATATCTGGGAATTCTGGATTTTAGACTAACTTCAGAACTGTGGAGCAATTTATAAGCTCCATTTCCCTTCCAGAGCGTTCCCTTTTAACTTCTTTTCTTTCTCTCCCCTAGGGTCGTAAGAAGGCAGCGGGGCGAAGAAGATGAGCTAAAAAAAATGATGGGGGACAAAAGGAAACGGCGTGTCTACTCTAAAGTTGCGGAAGGATGACGTAGGAAAGAAAATATGGACATTGAACTTTTTAAACTTTTCATACGCCGACGCTCCTACTGTTACACAAATTCACAAATATACCACATGCACACTACATAAGTACATCCGTATCATCAGCTGTGGTTGTTGCATTGTGATGATGTTCGCCACATTAAGTAGAAATAATTTTAACAGAAAAACAAAAAAAGATCACTCTTGTAAATAGTCTCTTATGTCTGTTTCATGTTCTGTTGTGTTTGATGCTGACTGGGGGGATGCTGTAAAGCCTTTACCCGGCGATATTATTATTAAAGTGGTCCCATAAAGCAATATCGCTTATCAATCATTCCCTCTGTGTCACACTTTTAAAAACTGAAAGAGATTAACCATTATCTTGATTTTTTTTTTTTGATTTTTTTTTTTTTTTGTGATGTGTCATTTTACTTTAAAAAAGATTTTTGTTTACAGTTATGTATATTAATACCTTTTTTTTACCATGTATTTAAAAAATTTAAAAAAAATTGTCAGAAACCTGTCCAAATGTAGAGTTGCCTCTGGAAAAGATTGTAGCGTGCGTCTCATTTTTAGGTTTGTACTTAACTGGTAGATGGAAGTCATGAGCAGCTGTGGTTGTAGTGTTTGTCACTGCTGATTAACTTGGCCTCACATCCACCCAGTCAGACCCTCTGTTGTATCAATATAATTCTCTATAAAACCTGACATGCTCGATTTCTCTTTATTTCACTTTGAAGTCTTCGGTGGAGCAGTTTGCTTGTCCTCACGTGATCAGCTGTGATGCCTTCAGGTGGAAACGGAAATGAACCATGAGAACCAAACGATTAAAAATCAGTTGACTGAGCCTGTTTAGGCACATGTTTAGTAAAGTTTTGTTCAAAGTGTTTACAGTTGAGCATTTTTTAAGGCTCCACATACAATTCTTTTTGAAACGGTTCCTAGATAAGTAAGGGATAATACCTTGAAACTCTGTCCTTTTACAAACATGGACAATACCTGGGAAGTTGTAAGCTTCATGATTTTAAAGGATGATGCAAGAGCTTATCTGAACGAACTGCCTGTCAGAAAGCAACTCTGATGTAAGACATAAATAAGCTAGCTTACAATGTTAAGTGTCCTGTCAGATATAGTAATGATGGCAATTTTATACAAGAAAACATTCAGTTCAGTTTAAAATAGAATAAGCAATTGTGCATTGTAAAAAAAAGAAAAGTAAGTTAATCTAAAAACAAACAAGCTCCTGATTGTAAAATGACCCAGAAAGTCGGATGCACTGAACCCCCTCAGTAGCCTATCTTCATTTGAATATCTCGCCTTCAAAGCTTTTTCCTCCCATGACAGTTCTCCTCATCTACCGGCTACCTAAACCAAACCATCCATATAGACCCCCCCCCCCACCTGCAAGCTGTCATCAGAATTCACCATTTTACTGGACAACTTCACTCTCATCCAACATGTCACATTCCCCACCCATGACAAAGGACACATCCT
>JAPMOB010221983.1:0-21831 GCA_029875015.1 Lepomis gibbosus | reverse complement strand
AATCACACAGCCAAAAGAGGGAAAGCAGTTGGCAAAAACATTCACCAGGGCCCATCCACCTAGAACAATCAAATAAGAATTCACATAAAAATACAAGCATGAATAACAGGAGTTGATCAGGCAGGCAGAACAGTAGTGGCTATATAATCCTAAAATTACGAGAACTGAATTAGTTCAGTTATTTAACACATACTACAAAAACATAACTGCTAAATACAATGCAGTAAGTAGTCAACCCAGCTCTGACTCCACCTCAGATCAGACGTTTAGGCCCACTGCAATGTAAATCATGTTTTCAAAAGGCCACCTATAAACACACAAACTAGTAGACTATAGCTCCACACCATAGCAAGATCTTTTTACCTCAGGGTTATCAACCACCAGTGCCTTCTCTGCAGTGAACTTTAGCATAACAGGCTATTTAGCCAACAAGGTCTGGACAGCAGGTGTCTTAAAATGCCTGTGATGAAAACAAATTAAAACATGTTCACAAAAGTTAAAACATTGTAAGAAGACATACCTGCTCTCTACCCACACTGGAACACAATGCCTACTGAGAGATCCTGAGTGTTACCTATAAAATCAACTCTCAGCTGTGTGCCTGCTTCTGGAGAGACAGGTGGAGGAGCTTCACCATAGACAGTACATTACTGGACGAAGCCACCCCGCTGATTTGAATGGACAGTGAAGCCAGTTTTGGACCAATAAAATACTACTATAGGGCTACTTCCTGTTGGCACCAGCTTCTACTGTGCATGATCGCGTAGCATAACCGTGGTTTGATGACGTAGAACCGCGGCAGAAACACAGTAATTCTGATAGCTGCATAGCTGCACCAACAGAAACTCTCATGGCTCAGAGTGTTTATCTGACTCGGATTGTCACTGTTTAATCGGCTCACCAACGCAGCGTCACTGATGGCCGAATATTTTTTTTAGATTCGCTGAGAGTTTATAATCCAAGCGATACGGTTACATCTGTCATGTGCGACGGGATATTACAGGGTTTTGACGTCATTTTTGGGCCTACATGGAACTGTCCATGCAGGCTTTGGTCGGCATCACTGTTTCAACTGTGGCTTACCCCCTTGAGCTTCACTGAGGTTGCAACTGATAGTGGCAGTGCCAAAAGCCTGCCTATCACACAAGTAAATGTCAAATTGTTTAGAGTTTTAGGTTAAATAGTTTTACTGAATTGAAAGTTACATGATTTATGTGACTTAGCTACTTATTTTAACCCATAACCACAATGTTTTCCCAAACCTAACCCAGTAGTTTTGTTGCCTAAACCTTACCAAACTGCATGTTTCACAATGTTTACAACGTGTTGAATGTCCTGTGACTTAGGTCATGTCGACTCACGTAAAATAGGTAAGGTCCGGTACGCCTGATGCTGGACTGGCCCGGGAAATGCTTGTTTTGGAAGGGATTGACAAACAACCAATTTTCTAGTTCAGGTATGAGAACACGTGGCACTGTGCAACAGTGTGGCTCAGTCAATTAGAATTTAAAATGCGTGCACTACTTTGGTTTATGACCAGATACCTGCAAAACTAACACAGTCTGGTAAGCTTCACCTGGATTTTGTTTAATGCAAATTAGCAAATGTTAGCATGCTAACATGCTGCACAAAGATGGTGAACATTCATATCACATGCTCAGCATCAGCATGTTAGCATTGTCATTGTAAGAATGTTAGCATGTTAACTGTAGCATTAAGCTCAAATAAGCATGAACACAGACGTTTTGGCATGACACACTGTATAGCATGTATAGCACAGAGGAATACACTAGATCAGGCTTTGGTTACACAGAAAATACTTAGTAGGATCAATTCATTGTTGGTTTTTGTCTTCTCATGGGATTCTTTGACAATATAAGAAAATTATGGAATATAGTGTTTCTTATAACCTAGGTCACATTTAACCTTCTGTTGTTTAAGTGAACATTTCACTTACCATTTGAGTGGTAGCTGTCTTGGGTTAAGTCCAAATTAAGCTGTAAATCAAGTTGGGAACTGCAGTAAATCTTTTCGACGTCACACAGTGCAGTGAGCAACCACATGAAGGATCAGACAGATTTATTGTAAGGCCAGTTTAACCCTGTTAAACCACTTTCATAGAAGTGGGAAAATAGGCTGGACACTCTTGAAACATACAACAACAACCTTTGTATATTTGTTCAACATTATGTGTAATAATAACTTTTGTGGATTAAAGTTAATCTGGGGTTTTGGGTGGTGTTGCAGGTTAGTCATGTATGAAATATGAAGAAAAAAACCTTTATATTGGACATTTGCAGAAATATGTGTATAGATAAGGTAGGCTAATATAATTTGAATCAGAGGTTGAATGACCAAATAATTGACTGGTTGATTGATTGTTGTAAGTTTTTGGTAGTATTACTGCCTTTTGGGCTGAAATTACAGTAAGCCCTAACTCCTGAGAAGTAACTGATCCTTTTAAGTTGAAGTTCATTCATCAAGTGCTGTGGTGTACCAGTTACACTGTAAGTGCACTAAGTATATTATCTGGTTATGGTATGTGACACAGAAAGACACACACACAGTTCCCATCATCCTATTTTTTCCTGGGTACCATTCTCCCCACTCACATGGCCAGGATGTGCTGTATTTCTGTTACATCTACTCGCCCTGCTGACAGAGTGGGATAACCTGACCTCATGCATGAAACAGGATATTGTCTGTGGCGTAATGCATACTCACAGACATAATATGTGCACATAAATACAAAAAAACAAACACTAGTCATTCTCCCCTAACAGAATCACGCATACAAGAGTTTGCACACGTATACAACATCGTTCTTTTTTTCTCTAACATTCCTCTGTTTCAGACATTAGAGGCCTTTGCTCTGAGATCTATCTGTTGCTGAGTTGGCCAAATCAAAACTGACTCCTTTGAATATTTCCCGGGAAAAACAAACAAAGAAATAGCCAAGCGATTGAACAAAAATCTGAAAAGGGACCCTAAAACAACAAATGGAGAAGCAAAAATGCTGAGAGAGAATTCACAAAATAAGGAGCATTGATAGAAAACAAGATAAGGTACAATTGTGTACAATCACAGAAGCCAGAAAAGTATGTCTAGCGCAGTGGTTCTCAAACTTTTTCTGTCATGCTCCTATTCAGAAGCCAAAACAATTTCATGTTGAAACTTTAATTTAACTCCCTTTCCTAATATTGATATTATCCTACATACTAACAAATGACTTGAAAAATGTCACTGAATGTAAGCAAACTGATTTGAACTGATTTCTCTCTCACATACCAAAAATGTTCTGGCCCCTCAGAGCTTTACAGTATTGGTATTCCTCTGAATGCAGTTCTGGGTTGTGTACGTCTTACAAGTGATTTATTCTTTATACCACGCATTTTCAGCAAGATATACATTCTGATAGACATTTTCTATTGAAGGAAGAACATAAAAAACAATATCAGTTCTGGGGTACGCAGGGTGTAGACAGTGGGAGGTTTCTTCACTCTATCAGGAAGATTCATTAGATACACGCCATCTCATAAATTTCCACCATCTCAGCCTCTGTGTCCTCCTCAGTATCAAAAGACATCACTGTGGTGTATGTGTTCAACTTTGCACTTGAAAGGCTGAATCGAGACCTCCTTAAGACAAAAAAATCATACAAGGGAGTCGACCAAAGACGTGCAATTACATACAGGAATTTTAGGGAGTAACAGGAATCTTTGTCTTTATTTACTTTAGTTGCAGAGGAGTTAATGTGAAATTGTGCTGTGAAACAAAGGCGTCTTAATTCAGTATGAAACAGATTTCCCTTACCCTGAGATAGAGTTTCAATATTTTGCCCCAGAGTATGAGTATTTATGTAATAGTGACTCCCACTTTAATGAGTTGAAAATGTTTGAGCCAGAGGTTGGGTCTGTTACCAGTGTCTAGGCTTCTTTTGCTTTACTGAAATTAGATCTGCAAGTTATACTCAAGTTTGTTTTGCAGCCATCACAAACACTCAACACTTGATAACTGGCATTTGTTTGAACTGCTTGTGAACTGAAAAATCACATTGTGATTTTTGACACATCAAAAGAGATATATTGTGCAGTCTGAATTTAAATCTTTCAAACCTGTCATTGCACTTTGATAAATGCCAGTGTAATCATTTTGCAAGACTGTCCTTAAAACCAGTGAGCTCAACAGAAAAATACATAAGTTTATTATTAAAACAGCGCTGGAAAGAATACCACCACAAAAACAATAGCACAACTGTTACAATACAGAAAACTTAATGGTGAATATACACAGTAGCTTCAGTGCACAGTGGTGTAAATTATACCACTGTAAGAACAACCTTTCACAAAAAAATCCAGCATGTGTTGTCTAACTGATCAATGGCAATGCAAATGACTGAGTCACCAATTCAGAGTCTCTAATGAGATCTTCTTTGGACTTGAGAGCCAGTGAGTGGGATGGCTTTGGTTTAATTTTTGGGTTTCATTCGTGCGCATCAAACCCTTCAGTGACTATGTGGTCTTATGAGATGGAGCACTGTCATCACCAAGCCTCAGTGGGATATCTCACATATTTGACACAATAGCTTTGTATTGGCCATATATATCTATTTATTTATAAATGTTGCATTTTGTCGTACACATTTTTCATAAGTAAACTGAGGAGGTGCACTTGAAATCCCTGATTTTAAAAAGATGACCTATCCAAATGTATTGTGAAAAAATGTAATATAAACACATTTTATATGTGAACTTGAATACGTGAATTGAATTTGAACACTGAATTTCATAATATGTGTCTATCAAACATGTTTCATGTGAAACAATCATAGACAGAAAAATGATTAGCAATCTTTTACCTTTGAACATATCATTTTTTGTCAAATGATTAAATCACATTCTCCTGTCTTGATGATGTGTGACAATAGATGGGGGTGGCGGATGAAGGGAGTACCATTATCAGGCTGTGGCTCAAAGATGGTGAAGTGTCTTGATCCATTGGGCTAAATGTCTGACCTCCTGTGACACTGACCGACCACCATCTCTGTCTCTGTCGAAGCTAATGGCCTATCAGCTACACCAACATCAGTATACTTAAGCCAGACATTTAGCAACAGAAACCACGATAGCATTGGAAAGTAATCAAAAAGCAGCAGTCATCTTTAACTGACTCTGCCTTGGGAAACAAAAATGAAAGTGCTGTATTTTCAGTTTCTAATGCTGATAGACTGTATTTTGACACACTCACTTTCAGCTACTTCAAACAAAGCACTCGCCAAAAATGGGACATTTTCTACTGCTGTGAAATCTAATGCATTAACTTATCTGTGTATGCCGCTGACTGACCCTAACTGACCTAAGACCTATTTACAACTAAAAAAGTTAGCTCAGTTTGTCTGGCCTTACATTATAAATCAGTGCTCACGCATCATAGTGAACGAGAACATATGCAAGAACATTTCATTTCTCTCATATTGTGCAGGCCAGGGCCACTCTAAGTGTTAAAGCATCTAGCACTAAAGCTCCTGCACTCTTTCAGAAATACTACAATGTATGGTATTGTATTGTAATGTATTTAGCTGTTTATAGAAGTCAAAACAATCAACAAGCAGATCTGACTATTTTTTGCAGACTCAGGGATGATAGGATTTTGCAGGGCTTTAATGTTTTCTTTGTTTTGCCAGTGATGACTGAAGTATTCATCAAATGTTCGAAAGGAATATGCCCTTGTTAGTTACTTAGATTAGACAGTTTTATTACTGTTTTCATGCCTTTAATTAATTCAGTGGCCTTGTCTGTCTCAAAATGTTTTTCATGGACCTATTTTGGGTAAGAGGGACGGATCACAGACTGGACAAGGGGGGTGTGGAAGTGGAGGTGGCTTCTCAGAACAGAGCATAGTGTAAATTAGGATTCATAAGATTCCATCCATCATCAACCGCTTATCCTGCGTACAAGGTCGCGGGGGGCTGGAGCCAATCACAGCTAACATCGGGCGAAAGGTGGGGAACACCCTGTATTGCGTATCCTCCCTCTTTATGAAAGCCAGCTATTCAAGCTGCCTTCGATTGTGGCCGTTTGGAACAATTATAAACAATTTTGATTTCCAAAGTGTTCGGTGAGCACATAGGAACTAGTTCTGATCAGGTACACCTGGCCCTCAGCCAGGGGTAATGTATGTGCTATGAACATTATTTTCTTGTTGTCTTGTGGGAATTTTAAGGGCACTGTTTTGTGCAAATATTTCACACTGATAATTTGGATATTCAAAATAGTATGGAAAGTAAATAAATTGCACAATATATATAACAAATAGGATGCTTCTTAGGCTGTCTAAATGTTTTAGGTGTCAACTATATAATAATTTGTGTTACATTTTCTTATATGTAAGTATCCTAAGAAGAGTCTAGTTTTTCTTTGTTTGCCCTTGTCCTCATTGTCTGTCATGTCATTTGACTTCAGAGAAGTTATAAAAAAAAGCACTGCAATGTGCCATGGAATCCCCATCAGTGCAAGCCCAACGAAATGCCACATTATTTATTGATAAACAGGTCGAAAAAAGGAAAGAATATAAACATTTCACTTGTCAGGATGTTTGGTAAATGGCAACTGTTATGAGAAGATGAATAATGCAATGCAGCAAGAAAAAAATGAAAATGCATTTCCTGAAACACAAATATATTACTGGTGTTATCTATACAGTTGTCAGTTGTGATAAGTGTTGTCTGTGTGTGTGAAAAAAGCTTTTAGACTGATGGCTTATAAAACTGTTGATTGATAAAGGTGAGCAGTTTGCATTGTATTTCAGCGTTTTTAACATTACAATCTATTAGGTAAAAATAAGGTGTATTGTAATATTACACAACCAAGCACCTAAAAAAAACATTCTGTGAAAAGACTCCAGGAAGAGACTGCACCTGGCCTAGAAATAGTGTAGCACATAACGATAGCTGCTAGCTATGAGATTATATAGGACAGATGTAAGAATGGTATTTCTTCTTTTTCAACTCTTAGCAAGAATCACAAGGTGGCATGGTTGTACAGTGGTTAGCGCTTCCCCCGGTAGCCCCGGCCTTTCTGTGTGGAGTTTGCATGTACTCCCCGTGTCTGCGTGAGTTTTCTCCTGGTTTCCCCCACCATCAAAAAAAAGTTAGGTTCTCCAGTCAGTGCCGTTTTACCTGGCATGGCATTTCAATCTGGAGTTGGTTCCCGGGCGCTGTAAAGTGGCTGCCCACTGCTCCCTTCAGGGATGGGTTAAATACAGAGAATGAATTTTGCTACATGTATGTGTATGTGACAATAAAGTGTGCATGCTTCTAGAAAGCAAGTGTCCCAAATTCCTTTAATTTACAAGCTATGCTAGCTATGTAACAGCCGCCAATGTGACCACTATTGTCAATTATGAGATAATGTTAAATGCTAAAATCTAAGTTATTTAACAACAGGGAAGACAACACAAATAGTGACCTGACTCAGTAATCACTTATACAGCTACATTTCTCTAAAGTTTGCTAACTTTAGCCACTGTTAGCTACTGGTCTTAACAGACCAAGTAAGACTAACGATATAACCCATGAGTGTACTGAATTGAGTAATAGTGCGTTTTATTGTTCATGAATTCAACTTTTCATTTGTATGAGGAAGCTTTTGTTATTTCTTCTCTAAAATGTTGTATAGTCTCGTTTTAAAGGTCAGAGACTGATGATCTAACTTGTGACCTGTTTCACTTTGGGCAAAGGTTTTACTGTAAAGCACAGCTTTTAATTAGTGCCTCTCCTAGATAGAAGCAGAGTCCCTTTGTAAGAGCAGGCTATGGGCAGGGAGGACAAAGACAGTGTCTTGTCACATTGACAAACTGTCTGTCTGACTAGTTGTTGCCTAATAGTCTCGTTCTACAAAGCCGGCAGTCACATGTTTCCCAGCAGTAACAATAAACATTTGCCTTGTTCGAAAGATGTATACTCACATTTATAAAGGACAGGAGCTGAAGGTGGAGGAGGATGTCACAACCAGAAGTGAACTAAAAAAACCTCTCATACCTGTTTATACACTTTTATTTCATGTATAGTTTTCATTTAATTGATTTGCAAGGATATTGAAGTTTATTTTAATGATCAACAAGCTAATCAGTTAAATTACCTGATTGACAAGTTAATGAAAAAAATGCAAACCATTTATATTGCTGATATTATTGCTAATGGTTGCTGTGTCTTGATGAGTTTCATTGTAGATGCTAAAATTTCTATTTTTTCTCCCTTCTTTACTTCAAGCCACATAACTAAGAAGCCCATATAGTTCTACTTATCGACATCTATAATTTCATGACAACTGAACAACATTTTTATTGTATTTATTACATTTTTCTGTCAGTGAAGTTCATATGATATGACTGAAAGCTCCAGAACAGCTACTGAGGTAGTGAGACTTTTTCTCAACTGTGTGTTTTCTTTGTCCTAAAGCATACTATCTTAGCTAAATAACAGTTAGCTTTATATGTTGTTGAACAGATCATGTTATCATGTGAACTGAGATCTTACTGCACATGTTAAGTCCTCTGTGGCTTGAGCCTCCACAGCACAGAAAGTAGTTCTGTTAACTGTTAATAATTCATACAGGTTATATACAGGTTAACAATATACACATATACTGCAATGCATACTATAAAGGCTGTGGTATGGAGGATCATGAGCATCCAGCTCTTAAGCCTGTTTTATTCATCAATAATGCACTGCTATTAGAAGGCACAGTAGCCAGCACTGTTCAAACACAGTTTAACATATTTAAGATGTGAGGATAATGTGTGTTTTGATTGTGTCTTTCTCTACAACTTCTTTTTGTTTTAGCCAGTCTGAATCATCAGATGCCATCACAGGTTTCACAGTATTATGGCTTATCACATTAACAATGACATCATTCCTGCTGCGTTCATTCATTTGAATTTAGAAAGAAAGTTATGGTCTCCGTTTTCCCACAAATGATATTATCTTGGAAATTATATTATAGTATCTGGGTGGGTAAAGAGCACAACCAATATTTTTCTTTGACAAAGAACATCAGGTGCAACGTATGAGCCCCAGACAGGGGCTGATAAATGGACACATTTTGCAGTGAGGAAGACAGTATCTCATCCTTACTCATCATTGAATATTGGTTTGAATTTGCTTTCTTCTTTAGAAGAAAAAAAGCTCTGGTATTTTCTATCTAGCCTTTCATCTCCCCTTTCATGTCTGTCTCCAGCGAGTGAACACCCTTTGTGCTTTCAGGAGGTTATGAGTGTTTGCATAACCTGCAACACTGTCATGTAGTGGGAAATTACCCCGTTGACAAAAATGTCTTGGCAAGGGAAACATCAGGAGGAGAAAGTCTCCTCATCCCAGATGGAAACCTCAGCAAACACAGTTGGTGACGCAAAAGGGCACCAGTGGAGCAGGGCAAAACAGGGCTTCACAGTTATTTTCAGACCAAAGTTTGAAAGAATTGCTTGTCAAACTGGTTGATTTTTCATCATATTCTTTTAAGCAAGAGGAGATTGAAACAATTCTGAGTTCATGACAAAGATGGAAGAGGGATGAAAGGAAACATGGTGTCTCGGTGGTTTCTGTCACCTCTCAGATCAAGGATATCTTGATCATCCCCAAGGGGCAATTTGTTACACTGACAGCAGTCAACACAAAACTATCAACAGTCATGAATCACAAACAAGCAATATCAAAATAGCCAAAAGAAATACACTATGTTAAAAAGGCCACAGTTAATGTAAAAACCATAAAACAATAGAATGGAATTACACCGAATTATTTAAAAATACAATGGCAGCTGGGACAAATGAATTCCTAAATCTGTTTGTCCTGCATGTTGGTGTCCAGTATCTTCAGCCTGACGGAAGCCACCTAATCTTCTCAAGCAGAGGGTGGCTAGAATCAGCCAGAATTGAATGGGCCTTCTTCAAAGTCTGAAACTCATATAAGTGCGGGAGGTTGTCCAAACACACTTTGATGATGCTTTGCAGTCTATTTTTGTTTTTAAGGTTGTGTGAACTGTGACTGACCAACCAAGAAAGTTACAACAGAAGAATAAAACATTTTCAAAAAAGTGTGGCCAATGTTAAAACTCTGATAAAAATGCATATCCTGGTGAGCTTTTTTATACACAGCCTCCACATGAGGTTCAAAGGTCCGCTTATCATCAATACTGATGCCCAAATAGTTATACTGCTGAACAATTTCAACAGAGGCCTAAATTGAATCTTGATCTTCTCTGTGCCCAGACATCCTGACACATGTGGGTGTGATTGTCTACATTAGTGAGTAATGGCTGTTTCCTTGTTAGTGATGGACTGGCAATCTGGCCAAAGTGTAAGCCTTCTTGAATTTGGCTGGCTCCAAGCAGGGTTAACCTAGAGAGTAAAGATAACAAACAGAACGACTGATTTGGAGAGACTGATTGAGAATCATTATGGGATGAAGTTAAAAGGGGAAGTGACCACTTTCTCAGATCCCAAGATGTATTTTTGTCTGTCTGTTCTTAAGGCTCAAACAGAGACAGCCACTTGGAATAATTTTTCAAAGGAACTAAAACTTTTCTAAGGAATATTTCAAAAAGATTGATACTGTTCTCTTGTCTGTATGATAAGTAGCGTATGTAGCTGGAATCAGCAGCCAGTTAGCTTAGCTTATCATAATACTGGAAACGCTGTTCACGAGTAACAAAATCCACCTACCAGCATCTCTAATGCTCATTAATTAACATGTTATATCTCATATTTAATCTGTTAAACAGGTACAGTAGCTGGAAAATGCAGCCAGTTAGCTAAGCTTTTCATAAAGACTGTAAAACAGGAGGAAACAGCTAGCCTAACTATGTAACAACTCTTAAGGTCAGTAGTTATTAAACATTATATCTAGTTTGTTTAATCTGTACAAAAACCATCAAAGCACTCCTGTAAAACATTTGCAAGTTCCATTGTTCAATGAGTGGTAATTGCTTCTGTTCTTGGCTAATATTAATTTAGATTTTGCATGTTTGCTGTTGTGGCTCGTACCTGCTTGTTTATAATTGCTTTGTCTTCATAGGTAGCCACTTCCTTTGTTTGTCCTGGCCAGGTCTCCTTGGCAAAACAGTCCTCTGACCTCATCTCGGTTTAGCTGTTTAAAAAAAGCTTAACATTTTTTTTTTAAACTTTGAGTCAAAATGCACTTTGGAAAAGGCATCGTCTCAGTAGTTATCAATCTTCATATCTAGCTGGCCATAGCCATTTAGCTAAACATTTGTGACAATTTCTATGGAGGATCATTTTATCCATAATCAAAAAGCCATATTTATGGTTTAAAAAGAAAATGGTAAAAATATATAGATAATTGTTATATTTTAGGGAATAATTACATGTTCAAAGGAACTAACAGAAAAAAGACAATTGGATATTAACATGTTAAAGTGATATTATGAAACAATTTGAAAATAGAAAGTTAAATTTTAAATCCTAAGATGAAAAACAGGAAAGCTTGTATGTAAATGAATTGAAATTGAAATGTGGAAATAAAAATGAAAATGAAAAAATATATATGCAAATTGCATTAAGATCTTTGTAATTTGATATTTTGCTCAATTACATTTTCAGTATTTAATTCTGGGTAAAGTTATCCTCCATAAGTTGCAGCCACCTTAAGAGGCAGGCTTAGTAGAAGGGTTGTTTTTACTGAAATGAGGTTCATAATTCCTCATAATGTACCAACTATAGTTTCTGCCTGCTCTGGGCGGGTCATTCAGATCTGTATGTGAAGATCAAACATCGTGACAAGTTCCTGTCGGCTATCCCTGATGACCAGTAGGGTGCATTCAGCTTTAATTCGGGAGATTCAGGACAACACTGACAGAGACCTGGATGAGAAAGCACTGTGCATTACTCTTTTATAGGCAAAGGAAGAGCAGGTATCCAGCAGTCTCTGCCTGCGGTGCGGAAGAGAAGTCGTGTTGAGAAAACGCATCCTGCCTTGGTCTTGTTTTCTCCAAACAGCCAATCATGGTGAGAGTACGCGTTGTAAAATGTGCAAGTAAAAAGAAAAGTGACAACATGATGGAAGACACAGAGTGGGATACAGCTACTGTTTTTCATCTATATACGTAGAAGGGACTAAGCTGTATGTAGTATATGATTTATAAGAGCAGCGTCATGTTTTTGTCTTAAAACCCTTTTAATTTTAGAGACATGCTGTCTGTCCCCAAAGGGGTCTGAACATCCTGAATCTGAAAATCCACTTCAATTGTTTTTCTTTTGTGGACATAGAGACCAATGCAATGGTGTGTATGTGGGATATACTGTAAAACTTTGATTAATGACCAGGGCTTTTGTTTGCTAAAATCACTGAATTGACCTTGCCTATATTTTGGACAGGATATGGGACAGGCCTTTAACTCTTTTGCACAAAACTGAAATAGGCTAGTATGAAACAGTTTATTTATTTCAAACAGTATGAATATAACTTGTATAAAAATGATCAAATAATATCAAATACACATCATTCATTTGATCTAGTACCGACAGACGGTTTAGGAGCTTTTATTTTGAAGGCAGCAAAGTAATAAAAACACTTGAGTCACTTTAAGAAAACACTTTGGGTCTTGTTAATTCCATAACATTAACTGAACGATTGAATTGTGGAGAATATAACCGATCTAACAATGTGTAGCATACTGATACTGACATATTGATCATACATTTTATTTATTGGTATTTTAATGCAAAATAAATCTTGCATGTTGGACCATTAGAATTGTTGCTGCCCAGTAAAATAAATTGCCTGTGACAAAACAAAGAAAAATTTCCACAGAATTGAAAGGGGACAAATCCTGGTGAAAAATGTAATAATTTCACTTAAGTGCATTCGTAAGAACTAACAATTGTAAGCACTGTCCCATCTGTGGATAACGAATCTGCTGACTTTGATGACGGCTGTGGCCACCCCCAAATCCTCTACCACTTTATCGGCTTCACATTCGAAAATGTATAATGTAAGAGACCAGACACAGTATTTTAAAGGCTATATGGTGAAAAGGAAGAAGCACAAATTATTAGATAAACATCTTTACCTGACATGTCTTGATTGGCTAGAGAGTTCATCTATAAATGACACCAGAGGTGAACATGGCGGACTGCGCTGGAGATGAAGATGATGACTCATCGGTCTAGACAGATATAGGAGACATTTCTCTGCGACAAAATGAAAAGAACAAAGGCTTGTGATTATACTAATTCTATGTTTTAATAGAAAACCAGATAGATTCTGACACCCCCAGCTCCACCTTTGCCATCATCCTCCGCACCGCCCTCTGTTTCTTCATCTTCTGTCTTCCTCAGCCAGATGTTATCCTTTTTAAACACAACCAGCAAATCAAAATACTCACAGTGTTCAGTATGTTAGTGAGAGTGTGTATGTTCTTTGGCTTGTGTTAAGGCCACAATTGTAATTTAATGGTACGGTATGTGAAAAATGGAGGAACAACATTTGGAGAGTGGTACACATTCACACAAACACACAACGAATCATCCCTGACTCCTCATATGTAAAAGGGAAAAAAAAGGATATTTATGAGGTTTTATGATTAAAGGAACCCGAACATGAACTTACACAGAATTCTTTAGATTCAAAAGTGACAAAATTAATCATAAAACTTAACTGAGGTCAGATAGGCCAAATACCCCTCATGTGTGGTCAGTCTTAAAGGTTTAAGCACCAGCAAAGCTTCTCTACTTCTTGTGTTTCTCTGTGTTCCTATATGATGATCATAAGAGTGATGAGTCCTCATAACTGACAATATTCACATTTTGAAATTCCTCATGAAAATTAAGTTTCTCATAGTAAGAAAGTATTTTTTTTAGCATTTTAATGTGTGGAAATTAACCCACAGGGGCGCTGACTGATTTGTTTTCTTTAGAGCACCAAAATCGTGTTGTCCTCCTTTTAAAGAGATTGTTTTAACTTAGTAGTGAGCTGTAAAAGTGCTGGTTGGTGGATTTTGTTTTACCTTTGGGCAGAGAGCAGACAGAGCTGGCTGTTTTCCCTTGCCTCCAGTCTTCCAGATGTAGAAAGTGTTGCATTAGGCTTAAATGAAACACGTGTCTTGTTTGAACCAATAACCAATAGACTCATCACACATGTAAAGAGAGGTAATCAATAACCTTTTTTGGACACTTAGAGAATCCATGTTTTCACACATTGTATGCTAGAACTGTCTCTTCAGCTGGGCTCAATATGTAAGTCTTCATCAGTCTCCAAAACTTCATCACACCTGAATCTGGTTCACATTATTTTCATGAAAGTGTTCAATTAGTCAATCCAAAATATTTCTTTATGGGTCAAACGTTGGATGACTGGCCACCACTTTAACCTAACTTATTCCAGACCAACAAAATTGTTCACGTCTACTATGTGTGCCTTGAGAGCATTAACATGCACACTTATTGTTACAGTTTGGAAGTTTTCAGAGGCTGACTCTGCAGTGCAAAGTACAATAAATGGTTATTTATTGTAAAAAGGGTGGAAGGTAGTGATTTTGCTGGAACAGGCATAGGGCTGAGGGCGGTGAGCGATGGCAGATGGAGACTGGAACAGACTGGGTGAATGTAAGAGGTTGGTGCAGTTGGCTGGTTACAGGTAAGCACAAGGAGAAACAGAGTCACACATAGGAAGCATACAATGCAACATAACTAGAAACATTGACCTGAAAGGTAACTTCCGCAATAGCTAACAATCTGGCAATAAGTAACCACAGAACTAGGGAACATATACTGCAGGGTTGAAAAGCTGATGAGAAGCAGGTGTGTGTCATTAGCAGCTAACTAGAAACCAGGGCGGAGACAGGGTCATCGCTACGCCCACAGCACACATACACAAAAAGACACAGAGGGGAAACCAGGGAGGGGAAAAACACTGATTGTGACACTTGTGTCCTGGTTTTGAACCCTGTTCTGGTTTAAATGCTATTTGGGATATAATGTTTACATGAAACATGAGAAACTGGGTTATTCAAATTCTTGTATACATGATTTCAACAGTATCCTGGCTACTGCGTACAGTTGTGTCTTGATTTCTCACCATCTCTGCCACTATGTTCTGTAACAACAAAGAATGCTGAGAAAGTCTGGATAATGTGTGCAAATCCCACAGTACAGTTTAGAGTACTCCAGGAGGAATATCCAGATTCCGTAAACCGGCATCCAGGTTTCTGAAACAAGAACGTGGCACATAACAGGGATACTCCAAAAACCCAGTCATAATCAGGACACATGTAAGGAAGTAAGGGGGAGAACCATGTTTGGCATTAATATATATTGTTTTGCCATAGTGTATTCCACAGTGCTTGTGTGAAATGCTGTTTTATATTCAGATATTTTTATTTATAAATTGAAACTGACAATAAAAACCTTTCTACGAACATCTGATTGCTGATTAAAATGTATGCAAAGAGGGAATGGGGCCACTGTATGCAGGTTTCTCTACAGTCAAGACATCACAACCTTAGGGTTTCCTACATGGCTCACCACCCACAGTGTTACTGAACCCTCCCACTGGGCCTCATGGTGACATTCTGCATTACAGCGCATTTATGTTGCAATAAGCTGGGACATCACCTCCAACCTCAAACACTACCTCCTCTTTCTCCATACGGGCCAATGAGTCACATCAGGGACAGTACATGAGATGGTCATTAAATCAAAAGTATGTATAAGCAGTACAGGCAAGGCCTCAAGAATCTCTTTTCTCATACATTTAAACAATTTGAAAGCGCTGAGCTGTCAACAAGACGACTTGGAGGAAAGGTGGCCTGAAGGGTTTGGATTAAACCTTTTCTCTTCTCTTTCTCTCTGACTAACTAACTACACACGCACATAGGAAATGAGGCTTCTCACTCTGAGTGACAAAGTTCTCCAATTCATCACAATAATGGGCTGATTCATGCATTTCAGATAGGAGCACCAAATTGGCATAAGTGACAATGGAGACACCGTCCCTAGAGTGTACACGTTGTCCAGACAGACGGATCTGTGTGAGAATGGACATTAATAAGCCTATTTCATTCAGCAGATCCTCCATCCACTATTCAGCATGCCCTTCAGGACTTGGCAGGATTGCACGTAAATTTGACTGCCTTCAATTGTCCTATGATAAATATTTTGTGTGTTTATCTAACACTGTTTGTATGTGCACACCCATGGATTTATGACATTATTTTGGGAGTCTAACACACTTGGCAGAATATCTTTGAAACTGTCTGTTTGATAAACTAGTGCTGAATGCAGTTGCTCAGTGAACTTGAATATTTTTGACAAACTTTGACATCTTAAATTCTTCAGATTATATAATGACCTCTGTTATCAAAAGACAAATGTTTCACAAATGTCTCCTCTGTATTTCAACATTTGAATAACTTCCACTTTCTGCCAGTTCTTTTTGTCACTCCATATCCATCACCTCTACACCTCTGGTTTGGCTGGGACATATCTCTCTCCTAGCACTTCTTTTGTTGTGGTCTGTTTGTTGGCGAGTGGTGGTTTGGGTTTGGAGTCCTGGGTCCATCTGTGGGACCAAACCCTTTTCCCAGATACACAATTAAATCAAGTCTTAAAGTAAAAGATGGGTATGGCAAGTATGGCAAGACCACTCGCACAAAAATGGCAGTAACACTTCATTTTATCATTAACTTCAAGAAAATGTTATACATTAATTTCTATAACATTTATTGGAATAAACTATGTAATTTGGTACCAATTGAAGAGAAAATAGACACGGTGTTAAATTGGTACACATTCTATCACTTTTAATAATAAATAAGTAATACATTGCTAGTGTAACTTAGAAAGTCTTTTGGTCCCTGCAGAGCAGGTCAGCTTGGCATGCAAAAATGTCAAATTTGTCTACAGACAACCAATCTACATGGACAGTAAAGTTTACAGGTTTTCATGATGCATTGTTATTCACTTTGGGTTCAAACAGAACATTTAATTCAAGCAAATTCCTACTTTCCTATTATTTGGTAATTGGTACCAAATTACATCAGTCTCTCACTACAGGCCCACATCTGGTTGTAACAAGCTTGTAAGCGACATTTGCAAATGCTATTCATCCAGCTCTGTTCCTGTATAGATAATAATGGCTGCAGGCCTACAAGATAATGCAATTGTTCATTACCATCTCATGACTGTAGGTCCCTGCGTCAAGAAGTAATTTGCCTGTCTTGGTGATGTAAGAATTTTGTCAGGGACCATAGCGGAAGACTTGGCATAGAGTTCCCGATATGATCTGAAGCTTTCCACAATGCCACTTGATATGTGTAACAGAGAGGATCCAGTCACTGTGTGATGCCAGTATGTGCATAAAGAGGGAAAGGTGAGTAAGTCGAGGAAGACCCCAGAGGAGTGTATCATGTTGGTAATGATCTTACCTGAAACATGAATCTAAGAACATTGTAGTTGGGTATTTTACTTTTCTCCATCTGGACTTAAGGAAAAGAACAAACTGCAGCAACATGAGTGTTCTTCCAAAAAAAGCACACACATCTGTTTTGAGGTATACCTTATTGCATAAAGTGATAACACAGCACCTCTATCTGATCTTTAAACCTGAAACTACTTACATGCCAGGGAACACCCTTAGACTGGCCTGAAATCAAACTTCTTTCATTGGGAACCTTTTCAGTAAAGTGCTCAATGTTTGGAATAAACTGCCACTTTTAAGGTTGCTTTCACACCTGGATCGAGTCAAGATCGCCTAGAAGAGGTGGTCTCGGCTCGGTTCCTTACGAATCCTGGAGCGGTTCATTTGTAGTGAGAACACAGCCGACCCAGGAACCGGAACAAATGAATGTTTTGCTAGATAGTCAAAGCCAAATGATCGCTTGTCAACATGGAGCTTCAGAAGCGTATTGATATTAGTTTGTTTGCCTTCGCGCGACACAGCTCAACAGAGCTTTTTTCTGACTCCTTTGGTAGCTATGATACATTTGTTGCAAGTAGTTCTACTTAACTTTACTGGATGTAAAAATGTCAACACAGAGTAGAGCACTTGCTCTGGCCCTTGCTCTGTATGAAGAGAAGGCAGAAGCATGTAGAGAGAGAGGACGGACTGGCCATATGTACGTTCATGAGATTTTGTGGGCGAGGAAACATCTTGGCGAGTACTACTGTTTGGTCTAAGAGCTGAGGTTTAATGAAGCCCGGTTCCAGGATAGTAACCGTTGCTCTGGTGTGGTATTTGTCATGCCCCTCCTCTACTGTGACAGCTGAGTAAAAAGTGACACTGACGACCGCAGCGTATTTCCCAAAGTTGAACATTTTTCAACTCTCTGCGACCGAAAAAAAACGCTGAGCTCACAGCGCAGAAAGAACGCTCAGCGCCTCGTCATGTTGCTGGTACCAGCTTGTAAAAACGTGACGCTCCCATTGGAATGAATTGAAAAAAGACGCTGGCATCAGAAAAAAAACGCTTTGATGGACAAGGGCCCTAATTAAGGCTGACCAAATCAGTATCTATCTTTGTATATCGTTTGGAAAATAACAACAACTGCATTTGAAAATATGCGTTTCTTATTACTTACGACTATCACTTGTACGTTAACTTAAAGTCAGATTTATTTATACTGTTCTCTCTTTCAATTTTTTGTGCTTGTGTATTACATCTTATTTGTACTTTAATGCTCTGTAAAGCACTTCTCTTATTCTAGAGAAGTTTGCAGAAAAAAACAAATTATATCAAGATTATTAGTATTCAATGAAAATCAAGGGTTTCATTATGATTTTCAAGTGAGTTCAAACAAAATAACACAATAAAAAGAAGATTTTTAAAAGTGGTAAGAAAATGAGTAATCCTTATTGTCATGTTGGAATAAAACATGTTTGTAACAGATGTCTTTATTGAATCTTCTGAAAGCAGATGATGATGAAAGGGATGATGCCTTTTCATTACAATCTGCTTTTGGAGGATCCATCCATTTTCTGTAATAAGTGATACAGGTTGATCAATGACTTACTGAGTGTGAGACTGAGAGTGAGTCACTGAGACAGAGCTCTCTGTGTAGAATATTTTTATTGGCTTTTTGTTTGTAACCTGGAGACATGCTGTATTTGATAAAACATTAAATACATCAACAAAAGTTCAATTGGTACAATTTATTTTTATTTAAATGTATTTAGTATATGTCATATATTTCAAAAATAAAAGTATATCCACCTGTAATGACTGGTGCTTTTATTTTACTCCATATAGTGCCAGGCTTTATACATCATGGGTATGCAGAATATGTCCAATAAAATATATCTATATAATCATGTATATCACAGTGACTCATTCATGAGCACACACTGGGTGAGTCATCCATCACTCTGTATCACTTACTCCAGTTTTTCCTCTCTCACCCTCTCTTCTCTCTTTATTGTATTACAGAGCATGCCCAGTCACAGTGTGACTCAACCAGCAGAGACATGGCGGTGTCCAGGTGAAAGTATGCTGCTTTCAATACTTAAAGCCACAGGGCAACATTTTATTTCAACCCCCTTCCTTATAGCATTTAGAAGTAGTATGTCAACCCTTAATCAATGCTTAAAACACATTTTAATCTAGCTGTCAACAAGTATAAGGACATTTTAGTTGTTTAGTAATGCATGTGTCAACCACTCTTCAAATAAAGGATCCATTAACTAGTGTAATAATAGTTAATGCATGTTTGATAGCACTGTAGAACATTGCTGCCATCTTTATAATGTACATCATTGTATATAATTATATATATATATAATTATATATACATTAATAATAATTATATACAGTAGCAAGAAAAAGTTATCAACCTTTGGGAATTTCATAGTTTTCTGGATAAATCTGTCATAAAATGATCTGATTTTCATCTAAGTAAGTCAAGGGTGCTGACAAATATGTGTCGAAAAATAATAACCCAAAATAAATTCTGATGCCTCATGTCTTTATTAAGAACAACCAAAAAATCTCACAGGGCTTGTGGAAAAAGTATGTGAACCTTGAGTTAATTACCTTTAAAAAAGCTAATTGGAGTCAGGTTTTAGCACACTTGGAGTCTCGTTAAGAAAATGAGTTTGGAGGTGTGGACTACAGCTCCTTTGACTGATAAAAACCCCTCAAACTTTTGGAGTTTGCTCTGCACAAGAAGCACGCGCTTATGTAAGCCATGCCAACAAGAGCTTTCAGAGAATCTATGATCAAGAATTGTTAATTTAAATAAACCTGGCAAAGGCTACAAAGTGATTTCATAGACTTCAGAAATTCACCATTCTACAGTTTGGCAAACACTCTACAAACTGTGACACTTTGGGACTGTTGCTACTCTACAACAAGTGGGCGCCCAGTTAAAATGACACCAAGAGCACAACAAAAACTCATTAATGAGGTAAAGAAACAACCCCAAATCACAGACAAAGATTTGAAGGCATCATTGGAACTGGCTAACATCTCTGTTCATGAAATCTACAATATGTGAAACGTGAACAAGCAGGGTATCTACGGCAGGACACCAGGAAGGAAGCCACGGCTTACTAAAAAGAGCATTGCTGCACGCCTGATGTTTGCAAAAGAGCTCATTGACTCTCCATAACGATACTGGCAAAATGTTTTTAGGACTGATAACACTAAGACTGAACTATTTGGACTGACCACACAGCACTATATCTGGCGTAGAAAAGGCACGGCATATCATCATGAAAACATCATCCCAACCGTAAAGTATGGTGGAGGAAACGTCATGATTTGGGCCTATGCTGCATCAGGGCCTGGCCATCTTGCAGTCATTGAGGGAAGATGAATTCCCAAGTATATCAGAGAATTCTTCAGGATAATATGACAATGCCTGTATGTCAGCTGAAACTGTGGAATAGTCGATGATGCAATAGGACAATGACCAAAAACACCGGAAAAAATCCACAACTGCATGGCTTCGGGAAAACAAAATCCGCCTTTTGAAATTTGCCCAGACCTCAACCCTGTAGAGATGCTACAACATGACTTTTTTGCCAGGAAGAATGGGCTAAAGTTCCTCCTGAATGATGTGCAGGTCTGATCCACAGTTATAAGAAGCGCCTGGTTGAGGTTATTGCTACCAAGGGGGTCAACTAGTTATTAATTATAAGGGTTCACTTGCCACTGCCATTTTGAATGTTGAATGTGTGTTCAATAAAGACATGAGGGTCAGAATTTATTTTGTCTTATTATTTTAGACACAATGTATTTGTCAATACCCTTGAAATAGACTAAGATCAGATCACATTTTATCACAATTTTTTTGCAGAAAACCATAAAATTCCAAAAGGTTCACATACTTTTTCTTGCCACTGTATAATATAAGTGTGTGATGCTTTTTGTTTGTTTTGAATGCAAGGTCTTCTCCTTTTAGTAAGATTTTTGCAAGTAAATTGCAGCACCACCCCCATCATTTGTTAATATAAGTAATATAAAACTATTGGTAGGGACCATAATAAATAAAAATGCACAGACTTTGGCTAATTGGAGGCAAACCACTTGTGACCACAACTTTGACTCATAATCACATTTTAAGTTGATATGGGGAACAAGAATTGCGTTTATTACTCATCTAGCAGTTACAGTGCAACATTAGCATTAACTTTGAGGTGTGTTTCTGTCCACTTGGTAAATGAAAGTCCAATATTCACTCTCTTTTTGCTTGGATTTTGGTGTCTACCAACTCGTCTAGGAAAGATCTGCCTCTTTATCATCTTAAATCAAAGGTCACCAAACTAAGGCCCGCGGGCCGACTCAGGCCCGCCACCCCCCTTTTACTGGCCCCCCAGCCCCTC
>JAPMOB010221982.1:0-15327 GCA_029875015.1 Lepomis gibbosus | reverse complement strand
CACTTCCTCTTATAACACCTCTAACTAACTAACCTCTAACATGCACTTCCTGTGCTCTTCTTCTTCTATCCCTACAATTAAATTGTATTGACTGCACTTTTTCTTCTGATTGCACTTTCTGTTAACTCTTACTTCCTTCCCTAGGTATTTACCCATTGATGTGCTATGTACTATGAGCTCTTACTAGGATTTATTGCTGCTCTTACTAGTATGTATTGCCAGTTGTAGATCTGTATTTGATGCTCTGTTGATACTTGTAAGTTGTTCCTCAAATGTAAGTCGCTTTGGATAAAAGCGTCTGCCAAATGAGTAAATGTAAATGTAAATGTAAATGTAAATGCAGTGCACTACATGCAATACTAGGGGCAGTATCGCTTCCACTTTCTGCCATGACTGCTTGACTGGACTACTCACAAAGAAGAAAAATTCATGTGAGTAGCGGAAAGCAACGGAGAAAGAGGTGAACAGCAGGACGTTTTTTTGTTTTTAAAAGTTTTGTACTCTATTTCATCATTAAATACACTTTAGAGAGATTTTGAGGTGAGAAATCATCATTATGTGTAGAACTTGAATATTGGCAGTTTTACCAAAGTTGATCGTGAATCCAAAATGTGATCAAAAATTTTTGGGGTTGAGAAGCTCCACAAACGCCCGCGAGGTTAGTGGTGCCAGCCGGACATTCACGCCCACGGAGCCCTCTAGTCCTAGTTACACAGACCACTGCAGCAATAATAACAGAGCAGCAGAGGAAAGGCCACAACTGTAAGATAGTTTCGATGTTCGAACCGCTGTTATTCTGTCTTTACAATCTGGGTAAGGTTTTAACATTTTAAAGTAAATCAAGAAAGATCTGGCTCGTGATGTAGCCTACAGAACATTCTCCACTTATAAAACTTATAACCACTTTGGAAAAATACAGAAAAACTACAGAAGAATTATGAAAGGGGGCTGTTACTTTATTATTCTAAATAGACATTACTATTTACTAATAGTACTTGCTTAAACATGTTAACATGCTTAAAACATGTTAACATGTTAAAACATACTTAAATAAATAAATCGGATTATAAGCTTATTGTTTTGGGTGATAAAGCCTGGCTGTTATCTTGGTACAGCCTCTCTATAGCTCTTTGTATTCTTGGTTTTGAGGTCTCATGGATGATGCTGGCTAAGAGAATGCTCTTTTAGTTGTGCTAGCAAATACATACATACACTCACACAATGATGCACATTTGGCTGAAACAACTTCCAGAAAACAAGCTGGCTTCTTCAAGTGTATCTACTCGACTAACTATAAAGACTATGGTCCAGTGGGTGCTTAAAAATTGTTGTCGTTATAATAACAGTAAACGGTCGCAGTTTGGTTAGGTTTAGGTACCAAATCCAAGCCTACATTGGCTTTTGGTTTCACATGACACAAACTGTGGTCTCTTGGGTCAAAGTCCTGTGTTTGTAATGGACTGTACTTGTATAGCACCTTTCTAGTCCTCTGACCACTCAAAGCACTTTACACTACGTGTTACATTTACCCCATTCACACACACTGATGCTGTTCACTAATAGAAACTAACATTAGCAACACTAGGAATTTGGTGTTCAGTATCTTCGATATGCAGACTGGAAGAGCTGGGGATCAAACCACTGACCGCAGCCAACCATGCTAGAGTCCTCCCTACGCTAACTGTAACTCTGATCACCTGACTTCCTCAGATTAGAAGACCTATTTGGCCATATTTTTGACGGTCTGATTTTAGCAGAGGTTACTCAAACAGGAGTAAAAAGTGTATTTGTTGTGGACTTTTTTCAGCCGTAATGCACATTTGTGTGCTGATGAGTATTTAGGTCTTACCTGTTAGAAGGTAACTAATTGTTGGTTTTGGTCTTTTCACAGGATTTGTTGAAAGTAATGAAAATATAGAATATTGCTTTCCTTATGCTATAAATGTACAATTTTCCTGTTATGATAACTGTATTTATTTATTGTTTTATTTGTTAGGTTATTAGGTTAAAAAATTAACCAATAAAAGTTTGATTCAAAAAAATTTGAATGAATGAATGTTTACCAATTTTTCACCTTTTACCATTCCTGAAAGTGTAACAGTGTTAACAATGTGGTGACAAAGATGTTTCCGACTGGCATAACTGTCTGAATGCTAAGATTGACAGTCTTTTGATTGATTTGTTTATTTAATTGTCTTGGGCATATAGGCTTACAAGACACTAGACAGCAATAACATTATGATGGCCGCATGATAAGGAACAGGAACCTCTGCCCTCAGGGTAAATGAAATTTTATATATGATTCTGTGTACGAATGTTTTATTTGAGTGTAGTTTCTATAAGCAGAAATGGGAAATCTTTCAGAAACCTCTCTTGACCATGGATAAATGTGTGCCCTATCTGAGTTAAAAAATTTTTGGTCAGCCTTTACTGTGACAGCTGGACAACACTGCCACTGTAATGTGATACAGCACTTCAACTGGAGAAGTCTGCTCAAGTCCCCCTGACGGTAAGTATTTCACCCCCCTGAAATGTGCTTGAACAAGCAATTGGACCTCACATCCTGTGATCAATATCACAAGCTGTGAAGCACTGCTCTGGCTGAATTAATATATGGTTTCTCTGTAAAATAATGCATGAACTGTTGTCGAAAAAAGTAATGGTCACAGGTGAGAAACAGACCCCACTGAATCACCCCACCTCATTACAAACCATGCATAATGTATCTTGAAAACAAATATTTTTTCTATACTGTGTGTGTTATGTGTATGTGCTTGTTTTGTATGTTTTTTTTTCTCTCACACAAAATACATGCTCTTAAGAAGTGCAGAAAAGGTGTATCCAGTGATGCCCTGCGGCCTTGAGCCTAATTGGTCTCAGAGCTCATGTCAGTTCACAAATTTTAATGTAATTTACGCCCACTAACTGCCGGTGGAGGGACACACTGAGTCCCCACATTCAGTCACTGTTAGTATTTGCCTTTGATTTAGTTTGCCACCCTGTGACCTCTCATTTTCCAGTAGTTTGATCAATACATAAGACAAATGTTGATAACCTTGGTTTGACCTCCTCTGATTCTGACAGGTGCATTTTATAGTATGCCCTGCCAAGAATGTGCATAGGGTGGTTGGATGAGTATGTTGGTATATCTGAGACAGTATTTCATTTGATGCTGTCTTGATTATGGTACAAGATTTGACAACCCGTTCTTACTCCCAATATCGACGCATAGTCAAGACCCATTAGAGTCAGTTTGTAAAGCGAGTCAGTTTGTAACCCACTGGGGAACCCCCTCGGAATAGTTCAACGCACTGGGGAAAGTTCTGTAGCGTTGTTTTTGAATGCTAAAGCTAGGTGTAGAATATTTAACAATGAAGTCTGAGTAGGAGACTGGTGTTCATTTTAAGTTTGTTCCGCTAATGTAATCATATTTAATGTGTTGGACTGGGGTCAAGTTAAGTTAATTTTTTTCTGACCTCCACGGTGACATTTGCCCTCTGCTGTTGACCTCTCCTAACTGTAAAGGAGCAGTGAGCAGCTCAGGAGGGACCTGCTCCAATTCTAAGGTAACTGCTTTTCTAAACTGCAATGGAAGTATTTTTTTGTCATCAAAAGTAAATTTGTCACCCAGAGGCTATTCAGAGTCTACCAAGATTCAAAACAAGGTCCCTCTTACAAACAACTGAGAAAGACAAGGATTCTCATGACAGTAATTTTGTAACATCAGCATATTTCCTGCATTGGCAACATTGTTATTATAGTCCTAATAATGTGATAGTTTACAAAGAAAAATAGATATGTTTTCTGTTACAGTTTTATAATTCTGTGTGAGACGTTATACTCTGAACCAGATGCTTTAATGAGAAGGAAAATAATAACCAAGGGTATGGTAATTTGATGATTACTAACAGATCTTTCGTTGATAGCCAAAACAAGTTCAATAAACATTCTAAGTCAGGAGAGCCATTATTATATTTTTGTGTATCTGTTTTACAATCTTCAATCTAGTCGATGATCATGTTATGTATATATAGTATATGTGACATCACTAACGCATCGATGTGGATGTGGTGTTTAAAGGCTTTTACTTCATGTTTTTATGTGTTTCAAGTTTTTTTTTAAATTTCCATGCCCATGTTCATTTCACCTTTGTTCATGAAATACAAAGGAGAAACAAATTATCTCCTCATGCAGCATTTACTGGCCCGTAAAACGAAGGCTCGTGACATATCCAGCGCTGAGTGTGACAATATGTAGCTGAAATTTGGAACGCCATGTCAAGGCTTGTCAGGTAGGGCATCTGTTTTAGCACAGATATCAGAGGTAATGACTGTACTTTGGTGATGCACAGCTGTGTGCCATTATCATCCCACCAATGCAGAGGAATCCCTAACCCAAGAGAGAGATAATGAAAGAGAGAATCATCCCGGGAATCTGCAGAGTGAAGACATTTAGGATTCATTTCATCATAACATCACAAGCCATCACATGAATACAGCTCCATGGCAAAGTACATGGGGGGTAACATCTGAGTGAGCTGCCGCCTGGCAGAGCGCAGAGAGGCAAGACCTTAGAGAAGAAAGGAAGAAAGTAAAATTTGAGCGAAAGAGAGAGAGGTTGCCTCCCGCTGGTTAGACAGTGAGGAAGTGGTCAGTGTAATCAGTTCTTGACCTTTTCATCTTTGAGTGGTCTAAGAACGTCTTTGATGGTTATGAAAGAATAAAAGGTTGGCAACATCAATTCTGCTGAAAAAATTGGTGATTGGGAGAGATTGCCCTGTAATCAAGTGTTATAAGTGTTATGGTTAAAGTTAGGGAGCTTTTAGTGTTTACATAACCCTGTTAGGTCGACCTGAAGGTCAAAATAATAATAAAAGGATTTAACTTCAACACCACGCACAAAATTGAGTTGGAAGGGGTTGTTGGAAGGAAATGTTGCAGTTTTTTAGATAATAAGTAAGGTTGTTACTTTCCTGATTTAGTAACATCAAATCTAAATGTGGGAGTTATTTTTCAGTACTGCTGACATCATACAGAAAGTGTGAAAATTAGTGTTATCACACCAGTCTTTTTACCGTGAATCAGCTGTATATCTTTTAGATGAAATGTTTTTTCCTCCCAATGATCCTGGACAGGATGTACAATTTAAAAAATTGGATAGATGGATGTTTATTCCTATTGATATTAGTTCTCAAAATGCAAATGTGAAATCCATGGATGATCCTAATATTTTGTCACCCTATCCATGCTGCACACCTCTGTGAAGCTAGGAGCTAACATCTCAAACCGACCATTTTTATCCACACCAAACACATCAAACACCAAGCATCTAAATGAACTTATATCACAACATAATTTGCTCTGTAATCACTGTACATGGCTGCAGTTAGTGTCTTCTAGATATCTCTCCTCTCATCGACAACAGTCCGACCACTCTAAGGGAAGCTCAGCTCCAGCTCTGATTAGCTGTCAGCTAATAATAACAACAAATGCACCAATATACATTTGCAGTTACAACCGTTGACCTTGACGTTTTGGCTGTTGTCCAAAAACAGCTGTTCTCTGTGTATAAAGATCGCCCCAGGCCGCCATCTTGGCATTGCACAATAGCTGAGATCTTACGTTTTGTTTCTCTCGTCAAAATGAAGGCAAGAAGAACTGTTGCTTTGGAACAGACAGTCTTTATCGTGATCTACTGGCTGAATCGTAGGAGCTACACAGTCATCCAATATACCAAATGATTCGTCTGCTCAAGACAAATAGATGTTGTAGGATGTTCTGTTCTCAAGTTTTGGGCCTGTAAAGCATGGGAAGCATAGAAGATATTCAGTTGCATTATAATCTACAGGATGATGGTTTTAAAATATAGATTTTATACCAGGTGAGGATGAAAATATAATATTTTCCTTTATTTCATCTCCATTTACTATTTAATAGAAAAATAAATATTAATTTAGTTGATTCGTATTCCTTAGCTCCAACAGGTTAACCACAATATTACATCAACCACTGTTCTTCATCATGTATACTTCAGGCAGCTGTCATTCATATTGCCAACTCTTTTAACGCTTCCTGGACTGTTAAAAAAATGATGCAAGAAGTCCTCTGAACGTATTGTACCGAATGAGACAACCTCTCTGTTTCCTCTCCAATAACTCCGCAGCACATCATTTTCTTGTGAAATAGTGTATGAATCATCCTAATCTTGTATAAAATATTTCTGGTTTCCATCCTTTTCACTTTTGCTCCTTAACTGAAGAAATTAAACTCTCACTGCATTATAAATAATGTAAGGTTAGAGGTTAGTTGTATTCATATTGATTTATCATGATTAGAGTTGGCTGTGCCAAAACACTCACTGTAACAGCAAGTTATAATCAATTCAGCAAGGGTGTTTCAATTATTTCACACACGTAACTTGCAAAAATCTAACCAATCCAATTGCATTGCACATTTTAATAACTAAGACCACACCAAGCAAAGATTTAGAATGGTTTGTTGCTTGAAATGGAGCTCAGCTGAGATGATACGAGAGGAATGGATTGAGGGTCCGAAGGGAGAACTAAGGGATGCAGGGATGGGTGAGAGGGTTGAGGAATGAAGGAGTAAGGGTAGAGGTGTGATGGATAGGGGGGTGAGGGGAAGAAGGGTGAAGGATTAAGGGATGAGGGAAGGAATTGGATCAGTCGCTGATGGATGTAGGAGGGAAGTGGAGGCCAGTGTTTGCAGGTGGGAAGATGAGTGGGTACCAGATGGAGTTTAGTGGGGGAGTCATCTCTTCGTGGGTAGATATACGGAGCCCCTGTTACTGTTTGCAGACAAAGAGAGAGAAGGGAAGGGGAATAGGGGGGGTTTGGGTGGGGGGCATGTGACAACTGAGTCAAGGAGAAGTGAACGGAAAAGGTTTGTTTAAGTACTTGTTGCTCGGAAATGGGATGAGTTTAAGGCGAGGTCTTAGTTCCAGATTATAAAGCTTATTTTAACCCTAATGCGCTGTTTTGGCCCTGGCCCTAGCCCTACCACCCTTTAACAGCTCATAAAACATATATAACATTGTTTTATCACTTTAAATAAACCTTTCGTAAAAAATAGCTTATAAACATGTTTCAGAAGTCTGCTACAGGTAGGGGACTGACCCCTGCTGTAAAAGATGGTTAGAATCAATGGATTTTTCTATATGATGAGCTATATTTGTTGGTGACGTACCTTTTTAAAAAAATATCATAAAGCACCCTATTTTTTTTACTCCTTACACATCCTAAATTATTCGATTTGACTTTCTTTAATTAGAGTTTGTTCAGAAGAGGTCTAAGGTTTGTCATATCTGGAATCTAATTGACTGCAAACATAATAAGCAGAACTGTGTAGGATAACAAACTGTACCTTTCTTTGTCTGTGAATTACTTTTTTGGTGATCTATTTGTTCATGCATTTTCTGCAATGCTGCTCTCAACCAGGGTTTTACTCCCATGTGGTACTGCTTATCTTTAAGGTACGAGTTGAGGCCTGAAGCATTTAGCAGCTAAAGAATCACATATTTTCCTCAGAAGTTTAAGAGCAAATGAGAGTGAAAATAGGACTTACAAATATCAGATGGCCAGAAAAACAACTCAGAATGAATGCTAAAGTTATTCCATGTCCGCTGCATGTGTTCGCCATGTCATCTGTATAAGGTGATAATATGCCAACATTGTGTTTATAGCTTGTTTCTGAATCCCTCAAGTAGCCAAACAAAAGTGTTACCGGAGGTTTAAGCGTAAATGGAATTAGGGAAGAATTTTAATGGTAGTGAAAAGTCCCTCCACTTAGCACTTGTGTCAGAAATTAGAATAAGTGTGCATTTATGAGACTAAAAGTTGGAATCCAAGCTCATTTATCTCTGTATGAGATGAAGAGGATCTGACATTATGATAAAAATCTCTCCGTCACCTTTTTAAAATCCTTCCTTGGACATGACAGGGAGACATGAATGCAACACTACATATTTCAGCTGTATCTCTGATGACCTGCTGAGACATGGAAAGACAATTACAGGAGAGGAAGATGACAAGCTTGTCAGCATGACGGCTCACTGTGAATTCCATTTGTCCTCCAAGCCTTTATTCACCATGAGTCACACCTGATTGAACATCCTGAAGAGCAGGCATTATTTCAGACTTGCTCTTCCTATTTGGCTCACATCCACATATTGTGATACAAAGATGACAAAAAAGATGTGCATGCACTTGGAATACAATGCATTTAGGATTTTAGATACAAACATACATGCTCCAGAACTATCTCAAAAGATTCACACTGAAATGCAAATGCTAAAATGAACAGGAATACCAAGATAACCAGAAACAGAAGCAATAGAGAGGGAATAAAACCCTTCTTGGAGGAAGAAAAAAGAGAAACAACAGAAAATACTTGGGGGCAAATTAAATTGAATTGATATGATAGATAAAGATTACGGAGCCATTTGTAATTGGTGAGTTACAGATGGTGAGTCAGAGTGAGATGTGGTAATATTTCAGGAGAGTTTGTGGGGAAGAAGTGGAGGTTAGGAAATAAAGTGTCTGCGAAGCCAATAGCCATCATACTGTACAAAAGATCACTATATGACCAAAATGAACAAACATTTTACACATGAGCCAGACAGTCCGACTTAAACCAATGTCTTTATCAAATTCAAAATGTTTTGCTTGCATTGTAAGTGAGTACTGTATGTGAACAGGATGTGGTTTGGTAAGTAGCTTGGCTGTGATTCACACTGTCACACTCAAAATGTGGGAATTAAACATGTGAAGAGATCACTGAGGCTGCTGATTATTACAAGGAAATTAATTAAAGTTGCCTACAAAGTGTTAGTGATAATAGACCTCTCAATGTGATAAGCAGGTCGCGGGCATTGTGTCTTAGTTTACAGGAGGAGGTAAATGGTTAAAACATCAGAGATCCAATATACCTGCAAAACCATAGGTCCAAGTTAGAAAAACAGTGTAGAATCAGTAACACAGATTCATTACTAAACCACTGCAGTACAGTAGTTGAATGGCTTAAAGCTAATAATCAGGCAGAGTCTGCACACGCTTCAAATTCCATCACCATCTCCACCGAATCTTGTCCAAATTGGAGATTTCTCATGAACTATTCTATGGTCACTCTTTCAGCATTGGAGCCACTTCTAGTGCCTCCAGACAAGGGATTCCCGTCCACACCATCAAATCCTCGGCCAGTGTTCTTCCCAAGCTCTCCATAGCTACATCCGTAACAACCTCAGTGTCGTCCATTAACTTAAACTTTTTGGGGATAAGAAAGCAAAACATTTACAAAGATGTACCCCCACCCCTGAAGCCCCGGGTTCCTAACTGTTCCAGCCACCATGACCCCAACAAACACCGTTCTCTGCGACCAACCTTCTCAACTATATTTTTTACCTCACATTGGCGCAGGCTTGTAATTGAACTTATAGTTAAAGAGAGAGGGCATAAAACTGCATCTGTGATATAAAAAGCAATAATTATTTCAGATAACCAGCTGCGCAACAGCTATACAGTGATTGGAATCCATCATGAAGATGAGATAAATGAGGCCATATAAAGATCAATGCATAGAACCAAGGATGTGTGCTATAACTTAAAGCCTCAGATTTAACCCACACCCATGTTTTACAGACAGTATTATGTGCTTTGAGACATACCTTCAGTGCATATATTACAGATGTTTACAACAGAACTGCACTCAGTCCCAAAACCTGTGGGCTTCCTCTATCCCTGAAGTGGCCGTAGGGACATCTGTTCATATAAATATATAAACAGTTGGTACTGGGCTCTGCTGAGAGCCTCACTCTTTTCACACTGTCTATTTCCCCTGGTTGTGTTATCCATGTCCTTGATTTGTCCCGTAAAATACATTTCCCTTACATTATCTGAGTTAATATAATAATATAATATATTTGTATATTGTATGTAGTATTGTCAAAATGAATATTCAAAGTTGATTACAATATGTAAAATAAAATTTTACAAATTACAGAAACAGCAGGAAGGCCTCACACACCTCACTGACAATTTTACAAATTAAATGTACAGGCAAGCACAATATGACAGTTCATTATATGAACCCTCAGGCACTTTAACTACGTGCTGCACCTACAGTACAGTGGAATGCACAATATGCCCCACAATACCACAATTGCAGTGGAGAGTCTGAAGATAGCTGCAGCCAACTGTCTTATATTTTATTCCCACATATGTGACTAAGCAATGTATGTAAATAAGCCAAGTCAATAAAATATTGATTTTGCTACATTTTGTTTGCATTTTTACAAAGATGTTAAAGGGATTGAAAAGGTGATGATCTCTTCTACACACAGTACAATAGCAAATTTAATTTACTGTTCGATTTTATGTCTTGAATGTTCTGCAAGCTAACAATTAAACTGAATCTCTCTGCACTAAATTTCAGAAGTTCTTTTCATTACTTGCTCTTTACATATTCCACAGGTCTTTTGTTATCTTTAAAACTGCCCCAAATGTTAGACCCTTATAGAGTGTCAACTGGAATAACAGGCAATACTACAACAAAACTTTGTAAACATGTTTATATGTTGTGAAATGATTTTTCATGTTGAAAAGCAGATGTGAGAGGCTAGTTTCTATTAGCATTTATCTACATTTGCAAAACAAAAAGCTGTGTGTTTGGCAACAGAATTATCCAAAGTCATTACACTTTCACTAGTTTTAGACAAAGTTGAGGCTTGTAAAACAACGAGCAAGGAATCATGAACTAATTGACTTTAGACAACTAAATCCATTTGATAAAGGCTAATGAAAAGTTTTTTGACACACAATTACAAGTTGCATTTTAAAATGAGCGCGGACTGTGGAAAAACAAATGTATACAACCATCCTCGTCCCCACGTGACTGCTATGTGTTTTTATTAATGTCATATTCATATAATATTGTTTCCATGAAGGGCAATAAAGCATCCAATTCTGTGTTCAAAGAAGCATTTTTGCACTGTTCATTTCACAAAATCTCTACCATCAGACTGAAGCACTTTAAATGTTCTGCTACTAGCATCAGCACCAAGCAATATTTCCTTTCTTGTAGCTGTTTCTAGAATTGTATTTTGCCACTCTCATCGCTTCAGTCTAAAATTATATCCAGCCATCTGTTGCAAATTACTTTTTGAATATAATATTTTATTGTAGGCGATTCAGAATGAAACAACATTTTTCTTGATATCCGTATTTGTGTTTCCCAGGTTATTTGTTCGTGCGAGTGGGAGAATTCTTGTATTGTAACGATTATCTCTCATTTCCTAGTTTCATTATTTTGTATCACTGAAATACGTTTAAGGTTACATATACAGTAGACTGAACACAATATAACACAACATCAGACATCACAAAACGATTCCAAACCATTGTTCCTAAAATAAAGCTTAGTGCAGCATGCAGAGGCAAACAATGCTGTCTCTGCCATCATGCTTCCTTCACATTATTATTGTATTTCTTTGAATAACTCAGACTGTCAGAGTCGGAGCTGCGCATACCTTTAAGAGAGGGCAAACTGTTAACTTAAGTTAACAGTTAACTGTTTCGTAAGTATAATAATATCAGTGAGTAGTAGAGAGGACATAAACATGATATGATAAAATGTTTTGATGTGATGTCTTTTCTCCATGCTTACCCATTTTCTACATCCTCAAATCTAGGTATATTAGGCATGAATATGGATGAGCTAGTCTGTGTCTCTAGTGTATAGTGTTGCACTAAATGGCCATTTTGTAAGTGTGTATCCTCCTTTATTATAATGCAGAGTTTAGCAGAGCCTCAGGAAAAGCCTAACAAGAGGGTTTGTAGTTCAGAAACTCCAGTCAGTCTGACACCTACTTCACTGGTCAACAGTATTCTTTTTTTCTGAAAAAGACAAAGTGGAAGATGTGAGAAAGCAGAAAAGGGCAAAGACTTATAAAGGATTCTCACAAATTGTTTGGTTGGACTGGGTTGTCAGAGAGCTGGGTGAAGAGGGCTCTGGATGAAAGTATTAAGATCAGAACAGGGTTTTGTAATTGTATTTCCACCACATCCAGCAGCTACCATTGCAAGAGGCATTAAGCTGCACAAAAAACGGAGGAGGGAATGTTTCTTTAAAAAAAACATTGAGTCAACGGAGAATTCTAATGACCACTCGATAGTCGGTTTCTGAATTTTTATCTTTGGGAGGTGCACCAGTCCATGTAATGCAAATTTTGTATATAAAAATAAATTTTTCATAAATACTGGCTGTAAGTACAGTCTTGTGCAACCTTCAAGTGAGTGCTCTTTTGTGATACAAATACTGTACACTATACGCACAAATGCCTATCTGCGTTCTGATTTGGGGTAGCCACCATGGCTGGTGGAGTAGCAGCATCTGTTAGATCCTGTAATCCATCCAGATTTTAGTCCTGTGAGCATCTGCTGCAACACACTCCAAGAGAGGGTCTGTACTGGAGGAAAGGAAAGAAGAGCAGGAGAGAGTCTGTGGGAAAGTGCATCAAATGAGAAGAAAGGAAATGAGTGATTTAAACATATGGAGAGCAAAAAACAATACATGATGAATAGCAGGCTGGTAATTTTTGTCTCATGATTAATTTTGCAATTCAAATGTTTGTACAGTACAATGGCAAACACTTACAAAGTAAACATGGTATAACTAAAAGCTTGTCATCCAGAATCCAGTAATTCACATAACATAATGAGATGGCAGACACAGAAAGTGGAAGGATCCAGCATACTTGTGTCTTCAAACACTAGGATGTGAGTCTGTGCCATACCAGCTGTCGTGGTCATTACAAGGTGGTGGCAGTGCCAGCCTCTTGGTCACCCAGCAGCTGCCTTAGCAATGTGGATCTCTCAGATTAAGGCCGGCTCCAATCTGCTCTGATCTGTTCGAGGAAACAGATAATGATGATGAAGGGACAAACAACTAGAATCAGAGAATAAGCAACAAATCTAGACAGTCATCAGATCGTGCACCAAAACTCTTCACAAAGAATTACTGCTGCAAATGCGGAGGTGAAACAATGAGAAATGTGTTCTTGGTTAATTTCACACCTCTTTGAGGGTAATTTTGGGGATAGATATAATCATTACACCTGTTGTCATAGAAGAAATGCGGATGGTATTCATTTATCTTCAAGAAATAATTTTTCTACCTCAGTTAAGCCATACCTGATCAGTAAATATGTTTAATAATGCATCTAAAAATATGTTTTGACCAAAAATGTGTGCATGCGTGAGAAAGAGCGTATGCATATCCCTAGAGGGATGGTGACCAAAACATTGTCATATCCACGAAATGCTCCTCGTTGAGACACGGAATATAAACAAGCAGCTGTGTAGCATCAGTTAAATATGTGTTTTCATTCAGAAACAATATTAAATATCAGCTAGCTCTCGTCTTTTTCAGAAGTTAAAATGAAATGGTCATCTCATTAATGTCCCCGGCTACTGCTTTGTCAGATAACTACACTATCAACTTTCCCAGCAACCTCATCAAACAGTATTCCCTGAATAATGGCTTTGGAAGCAGGTAGAATTAGATCTTCACCGACAGTGTGTGGTTTTTGTGAATGGGTAAACTGATATAGCTATAAAGGACACCTTCACTCATTCAGGAAAGGCTGTTGCTTAAATGCAGTTGGCTACTGATGTGGCCCCTTCTTTGTCTTTACAGCAAGGAGACCATATTTTTTGTTGTTGTGCCATATTTTTTGTTGTTTTAAAGAGACAAACAAGTGCATGGGGGTTTGGCTAAATGCTAAATGCTGGCGGTGGATCCTCAAGTGGTGATTTCTAAATTTGCTACATTGCTGAGTACCTCTTACCTTTCAGTGAGGTGTCTAAGGCCTTCCTGCTGTTTCAGATCATTTCTTTCACTGTGACTGTGGAGCCTCCTTCATTGCAAAACATTGAGGGGTGCAATGGTTCAGATAGGTGAAATTGTTATATTTGGACACAGAGACTAAGCAGAGTGGTCATTGTGGGACAGACAGCTACTGGTTATAGGCAGTGGTCTCATCAATATTAATAGTGATGGATGTACAGCAGTACTGCTTCACGCCCTTAATGCTGTGGATTCCAGAGTTAATGAAAAGGATTTAATCCTGCTCAGTAGTCCCAACACGGCCACATTAAAACATCAACCACATAGGACCCAGATGGCTCATGGTCCAATGTCATAAGAGATCATGGAATCAGCTGTAACTTTTGCAAGGGCAAAGTTCATTTCCGGGTGATACTAAGACCTGCTAGAATCAAACATTCCAACACATAGAAGTAGGTGGGTGGCTAGAAGTGGACAGTAAGGGACATGCAGTCAGACTTAGCTCACTCTTTACTTCATAAAGCAAAGCCAGTGTGACATATTCCTGCCACTGTGTGAAATCATATGGTCACTGGCACACTGTTTTTTTTCTCAATGTAAAGATTTTTTATAAGTAACACTTAGTTTACAAGTGATGAAAACCTTTATACATTCATATGCTACTATAGTTTTGATATCATACTGCAATTCGTCTGCAATTTAATACAGCTAAATTCCAGGATAATGCTAGCCAATTTAATGACTTACAGTTATATTGAAAAGATAAACATATGTACAGTACGATATAAAATCTGAACTGATCCGCTATGAGTACTTCTGTACATTAATTAAATCCAATTGAATATTTTTAAAGTAAAGGTTCTGATTGATGATCATCATTAAGAATATGTATGTGTTAAAGACTGAATATTTAGCTGGAAGAAAAGCAGAGCCGAAGGGGCTTATCTAACAAATATTAACCTTATGGTAATCTGGAGCAAATATGGATGCCCCATTAAAAATGCAGTAAGTGAGTCGAGAGCAAATCAAATTATAATCAAGAGTGTTAAAGGACACTTGACTGACTTTCTCACTTAACTGACTGCTGACTTTTCTGATGATACATGGGGATTGTAAAACTAACATAATCTAATATTTAGGATTTCAAGAAGGTGACGAAAAGCCATGCTTGTAGACCATGAGGTAGAATGCAATGTAAAGCATCTAGTGCTTAAGATGGCTTGTGGTCAAATTAAACAGTCATAGGCGCTTGGTATTTTTTTGATGTTAACTGCGCCTAACTACACCTTTACTGGATTTCCGCAGTAATAACAAAGCCACATTTGGTAGTAAAAGGTTACATAAGGAAAACATGAGTGTGTTATGTTTGACTAACATTGATTCTTAGTTCCATGGTATAATACTGAAACTCGCAAATTAAAGCAAATATCGCAGAAACTCGAGAGGAATTGGCGTTCCACCAAACTGG
>JAPMOB010221980.1:0-23832 GCA_029875015.1 Lepomis gibbosus | reverse complement strand
TATATATATATATATATATGAATGAGAGAGAAGAAAAATAAGTCTTTTGTGTACATAGAGAAAGTCTTAGATCTTGGGGGGCAAAAACACAAGTGTTGAGTCTATAATTTTGTTCAGTGTACGTGGACATGGAGGTAGTGGTGCACTTAAGCCTCCTGTGGCCGAAATGAGGATTACAACAACAAACATAAAACAAACGTGTTTTTTCAAAAGTGAAAAAAAGTAATAATTGGATCTTTTTTTTCACCTGGCAAAAGGTTTTTCCCCACCTGCTTCACAGAGGAAAACCAATTTAGGAACTTAATAAAAAAAAAAAATCCCACCTGTTCTAAAGTCCTGAACAGGAGAGAAAACAACGTAGATCAGACTTAGAAAATGGACCACTAGAATTTTTTTTCTAACTTGCCTCTTAGGGCTCCCTTAGGTTTAGCATATGGGACAACAAAATAAGTCACAAAGTCACGGCAAATCATTTGAATTCTAATATTTCTTTTTGACAGTCAACATATGTGCAGCTGATCTTATCTGATCATTTAAACCCGGAGGAGAAAATAAATACTGAAAAAAGGTTGTACTTGCAGCAACTGTTGTCTAGCACTTTGACGAGGCATGAGTACTTGTGCGACTGCGCTTATGTGTGTCTGTGTACACACTGGTGCGCCTGTATGTCCTTGTCACAATGTGTTTGTCAGTGGGTCGTGTTATATCTTGGTGCAGTGACAGCATCAGTTAGCTGCCTGAGAGACATCAGAGATCATGTTCACAGAGCCACCAGCAAGAAGGCTGAGAGTCGGAGCCGGCCACAGGGTCTGGGAGTGGATACTGTCAGGCGGCTCGGAGTAGGAGAAATGCAGTGGCATATGTTGTCTGACAGGGAAACGCCTGGCTGTTGTCAAGCAGAGAGGAGAGACAGACTTGTGGCCAATTGGAGTGACAGCTGTCAGGACTGACTGTGTGCGTGTGCGTGCATGTGTGTGTGTATGTTGTACTGATGTCCTTATGAGAACCAGCCTCAGCTTTAGACCGCGCAAGTGAAGACAGCATTGTAAAGTGATTTTATTTTGGGAGGTGTTCTTTACTTTTTTAAGAGGGTGGTTTAAGGTTTGATGTCAGGTTTAGAAGATAAGTCAGAATTAGAATTTGGCTTAAATTAGCTAAATGTCAAAGTAAAAGTAAAAAGGCAGTAAGTTATCACTGTAACATAATTTCTTACATTAAGGAGGCAGAGTATGTGTCACATAATTTAGACCTGGGGTCACGAGATGATTGTCAGTGTAAGAAAAAATATTTCTGCTCAAATTAATTTTGTTTGTGTAGCCCAAAATCATACATTTGCAGCAAAGAGCTTTACCATCTTTAGAGCATATGACACTAAAACAATTTTGTGTAGCAGGTTTTTCCTAGTTTTCTCTTCTTCTTGTGAAATGCTGTGTAGTTATACCTCCTCAGACTAAAATGTATCAAAATAAACAATAAAAAAAAAAATCACCCTCAAGTCACTCTGTCATGAAACATTGCTTTTTAATAGGGAGCCACAAGAAAAAAACCTGAGGAAGAGCTGATATCAGCCTCCTGGCAGATCTGGAGTACTATATTTAAAGATTGGTATGTGTTTTCTTTAGTTATGTATCAGTTATAGTTACATATAGTAGAACTATTTTATTTGTTTCAGGTCCTTAAAGTGTATTGCAGTGTCAGTTTTAAAGATACTGAGACCCCACTGTGACAGTAATGACTAGACAGCAGGCTAAAATACTGAGCGCCGCCTCAGACAGGTGGACATTGGTGATAAGGAGATTTCCCAGCACTCACAGTAGGTGACTGGAAATGTTGTTCCATATACCTCAGTTGTTGGAGCATATATTACAGTTGCCAGGGTCAAATGTGTGATTCCAACATGCATATTTATTTATTGAAACATTTTTGAAAATACCAAAAACCAAGGATAATTACAAGTTTAAAAAGAGGTGATTTTCTCTCCTTCCAGTTAACTTTGTCTACTCTCTTTTTCAAACAGGGTAAGTAGTATTAAAAAACACAACCAAGACTGAGACCTTGAATAAAGTGAAAAAGAAGTTTGTCAAACCATCATTATGAAGCTGCTTTAAACAAGTGAAGATGAAGTGTGGCAGTCCAGGTAGAGAGAGACATGCAGGAAGAAGAAGGCAAATCCATCAGATTAACACACAGTAATGTCTTCCTGGTCTGGCTCCCAGCATCAGTGATTTATCAATGCAAAGCTAATAGCATCAATATGAATCTAACTAAAAATCAATATTTCATTACCTAATTGTTAGTGGGAATGAAGAAGGATGATTGTATGAGACAGCGTTTGAGAGCATCTAGAGTTCACAGAGACATCTGGAGGACAAACTCGAACAGCAACTGCACACTCAGTTACAAGACACTTTAAAGAAGGGGGGGGAAATCAATGTACACTACTTTAATGTGGTTAAACATCAACAGCAAACAGACAAAATATAGTGATTTGTTGCATAATGCTACAACCTTACATTTTATCAAATAGACTGCCGCCACAACTCCAGACACACACACTAGTCTGAACAATCAAAATACTGATGTTAGGGAAAAGGCTCAAAGATATCAAACTCAGACAGGCATCCCAGACCTTCCGCATTCATCATTTACAAGTCGTTACATAGTCTGCTGGCAAAATATCATGCAATTAGGCGACAAAGATGCATAAAATAAATTCAAATTGAATCCTGTCAGCTGCTTTGTTGAGTCATCTGATTGTAACTCCTTTTACTTTTGATAATCACACTCTTACTTCCTTAAAACTTCCAAAAAAGGAATGTTTTCAGTTTGATATTATGTTGTGTTAGAGCTTAAATCTAACCTAAGAATACACTCTTCGTATGTCTCAGATTATGTAAGGAACCAGTGAATCCACTAGTATTGTATGGTTTCCACTGGCCTGCTGGTTTGTACTAGGTATGATTTGCACCCAGGATACAAGATGAACACAGCTTAGTCCAAGAAACAACAGGTCATGAATATATACTTTCATGGGCACTGCAGTTTTAAGCAAACATTACTTAAACAGGAGAAAATCCTTTACTGAATGCCATTTTTAGATGCAAATTCATACACATTTTTCTATTTGGATATTCACAGCAGCAGGACAGCATATGTGGAATTCACTCAAAATAAACTACATTGGCGATGTTCGTATCAATGAATGAACACATCAGCTTGCTTGTGCAACCAGTAGATTCAGGCCTATTTATTGTTGGCTTTGGTTTCCGTGGGCTTTGATAAAAATAAAGAAAATAATAAGGACAATGAAGAATATCACCAGACTTTTCCTTGAAAGACTGAAAGCGTGTATTGTGTCCTTTGTAGCATGGAGCAGTATACGAGCTGTTTATATGCACTGAGAGTGTGGTATTTCCAAGGCACCATCAGGAGTTTTTCGCCTTTATTTTATGTATGGCTTTTGGAAAACATTTGGAAGTGACATGACAGTAAAACATAACAAAGGATTTGCTTTAGATTTTATTTAGTAGGGGAAACCCTTTGGCAGCACACTAGATTCTGAAGTGCATATACATCATGTACATAATGCGGTGTATTGTATGTCTATGGATGTCCCGAGACTGTTGTTTCTGCCTTCCAGCTCTTTTTAACATTTTATTTCCCTGTGTCAACATGGGGAAATACAATTTATTATTATTTAACCTGAGGTAATACTTAGGGTTTTACCCATCAGAGCTATAATTGTTTGTCCTTTCTATCTATCTATCTATCTATCTATCTATCTATCTATCTATCTATCTATCTATCTATCTATCTATCTATCTATCTATCTATATCTATCTATCTATCTATCTATCTATCTATCTATCTATCTATCTATCTATCTATCTATCTATCTATCTATCTATCTATCGTCTTTCAGTTGTAAAGAACACTCTTTGTTTTATCATAAAAGAGGAGCAAATTCAGCAACTTCAGTGAAAACAAACAAAAAAAACATGTATTCATTCATAAGACTGATAGGTTACTTCAAATAACAGCCACTTTTTCCCTTTCTACAAATATAATTTATTTTGAGCTAAAGTTATCTACAATGCACTCTATGTATCCACCACATGAAATGATAATCTTAACAGTTGTGTAAGATGTAATTTAAAATTGAAAAACATGATTAATGCTTACAGTATATGACTACTGTAGTTAGACGACGCACCTGAATATATGATTTGATTACACAAACCGACTCCATATCTAAAGATCCATATCTATCTTTATGAAAATAACAAACTATATAAAAGACTATAAATACAGTGTGTGGTTACATTCATGTTGTGATGTAAACCTCAGCGCTCTGAGGTGAGCATAAGCTGGTCTGGAAATTAATTTCATCTTGCTCTTGAACTGTGTGTAATTCACCATCTTCCTGCACTTTACTTTTTGTGCTTCCTTCAGCAGTTCCTGCAAAAGGTGAGAAAGGAGACCACTTGCGATACATTCTTAAAGTCAGGGACAACAGATAATTGAGTGAGTGTGATGTTGAAGAAAGCAGAATATGTTTTTTTCATATATACCAAAACTATAAACAGACTCAAAGTTAGTTTAATTTTTTAAAACACTATCTGTAAGAAAAACATATTTCAAACTGTCATTTTATTAAAAAAATGTATTTACTCCTACTTACTCTGAGCTTCTTCTTTCTTTTGTTTTTATGGGGTCTCTGAATGTTTATCAAAATGAATCATGCTTTTTGTTCTACTCAACATTCTTGATTATTCTGTTTTTGTTTGTTTTTTTAAATGACAATTTCAGTGCAGGTTTGTACGGTAGTTGAAGTACTACTGAGTCAGTCTGAAGCTATATTCTATAAAAAGATGAGGCCATGCTGACATTCATTCTCCTGACCTGGTATCATGCAAGAAACCCAAGAAATTAAACAGCTGGTCATCGCAATTTGGAGCAATAGCAAAATACAATTTCAGTGATTGCATCTTTGTTTCTCTTTAAACAGGAGTGGGCCTGCAGATATTATCCAGCTTCCTGTAGCACTTATTTATTTCAGACAACATTTGCAACAGAACACCGATGTAGTGTTATACATCATTTGGCTCTTAAAGGTACAAAAGCAGGAGCAATAGCATCTGTCGCAAATTAAAGAGTAACTTGAGTATTGGTATTAATATGAGAGACTCTATCTGCATTATCAAAGACCTTGAAGGAATCACACTCATATACTGCAGTTATTAAAAAGACTGAGAGGATATTATCTCAATGCTGCCAAAATAAATCTCTCAGGTAAAGGTATTATTTGTTATGTCAAAGATCTCACCACATGCTGACACTTGTTAATGCTTTTGTAATTTATGAAATGGTTATTTACAAGCTTTGAATCTGTAGCACAGAGAGGAAAGAGGGGGTTTGGTTTAATTGGTGGGGAGCAAAGTACACGACAAGGCCCAGGAACTGGAGAGAAGCCAGATCCCTCCACTGTCGGGCACTAATAACACATCACAGTGACAGAGATGCGCCTCCTCTCTACCTTGCTGTATCGATCTCCCATCTCGCTGTTAATAGTGCTGTTAAACACCAGCTCTTGGCTCTTTACTGTGTCCAAGCCCACTTAACAATAATACTCCCCCCTCCTCGCTCACCTTTTAAAATGCCTGAGAGGTAGCAAGACAGCCGTGGGCAAAATGGTTGGCTCTGGGTGTTCAAGGTAATAGGTTCACATTTGTAGTCCTTAAAATGTGTCTTAATTAGTATAAAGCAAAAATGTTTTGCACGTATTGATTTAGCTTGCAGGAGAATCTGCTCCTGTTTAATTTAATTGCGTGATACAACATGGAAGGAAGCAGAATCAGTCAGGTGCACTTTTGACAGGATGTTCAGTTGTGTTTTTCTACTGCAAATATGTCTCAATTATATGACATGAAAAGAGCCATGCTCTCATTTATTTTTAGCCATGCTAGCAGCAATACTACATGGTAATGTCAGTGGGTTTGGTCCAAACTGAAATATCTCAAAACCTATTCTATGAAATTTATTAGTACCAGCACTCATGGGATAAATCCTACTGACTTTGGAAATCCCTTGACCTTTCCACTAGTACCACCACGAGGTTAAAATTTATGGTTTAGAGCGAAACATCTCAACCAGATTATTACCAGACAACTAGTACCAAAGTCTCCAGTACTTTGGTTTATGACCAAATATCTGCAACGCCAGCTAGCAAATATTAGCATGGTAACACATTAAACTAAGGTGAACATGGTAAATATTATATCTGCTAAAGTTCAGCATGCTAGCCTTGTCATTGTGAGCATGTTAACATGCTGACATTAGCATCAAAGCACTGCTGTGAATCGAACCTTATAGAGCAGCTGGAATGTTGTAGATTTTTAGTCTTACAGTAGGTGTTGGTGTATTCAGTTATAGTTTGTCACAGTATTTCCAGAAATTATATAATACCATGCTACAATGGCTCTTGTTTGAGAACAACTGGCTAAAAAAACAAGATAGTCTGCAAAGCAGAGCTTTAAAGAACAAAGGGGACCAATTCCTTTACAGTGAGATTTAAAGTGATCATTCACATGAGCATGAAATATTCCTAACGTATTTTAAATTAACATGTTTAGGCAGTAAACAGAGCATTAGGTAATTGCCGATGTGGGAAGAGATGGACGAGTACTTCTAAGGCAAACAATTGCTGCCCATGTAGCAGATGTCCGGAGGGAGTCCAAGTCTTTAGTCAAGGACTTGTGTTTTATTAGTTGAATGATATAAAACATGACAAAATGCCTACTCAAAGAGAATCAAAGATTCTCAACCCTTCCCACAGGGACTTCTATATAGGGCAAGAGCTCCTCAAGCTCTCTCTCTGTCTCTCTTTCTCCTGGGTGGTGCGAAGGCATTGTCATAAACAGGCTCTAAAAACTCCCCCATCAACAAACAACCACCATGAGCATTTGTAACAACATGGTAGCAACATTTTCCTCCAACAATCTCCAGTCCTCACAGTTTGTATTATTTCAGAAAACATACATTGTGTTAAACATGGTCTATCTTTTATGTGGTTATATTCATTTTTATAAGTTTGACATAATCAAAAATATGTAACTCTGATTTTAAACTCACTTTAGCTTTAACTATTATTAACCCAAATCTTTGTTTAAAGCTCTTCTTTGTGGTACAACCCAACAAATATGAGGCAAAGTCAGGGTAAAGTAATTTGTCACAATTTGCCAACCTTTTGTCACAAATCCACACTGCAGAAAAAACAAACTCCGCATGTGTCTGCCTTGAGCGTGCTGAGATTAGAAAGACAAAAACGGATACATTCTTACAGGGGGGTGTACGTGTATTTGTGCTTTGAAACTTTTTTGATAGTGTGTGAGCGTAGCTCCTTTTGAGCAGAAAAAAACAACATTTGAGAAACTAAACAGGAGCATAAATGTGATGTTTGTTGTTTTTGATTTCACTGATGCCTCAGGATGGAATTTCTAGCTTTGGTGGTGAGGCTTTGAAGAGAGCTTTCTTAAAAGGTGTGCAGTGTTTTTCTTGCCTCAAAACAGCATTTGATTTTTATTTATCCTGCTAATGTCACGAATCAGGCGCACACACAAAATCCACACACGCTCACAGACATCCTAAGATCAGAGAAATGTTAAGTCAGAATATACAGAACCACTGGGCCAGACTATAAGATTAAAAACATTTATACATGAACCTGAAGGAGAGCTCTTTGGTCTTTTCCAAACAACTTCACATTATTTTCATATTTACTTATATTGCTCTTTGTTATAACATTACATTTTAAAAATGGATACACTTAGGCAACCTGGTGGCCTAGAGTTGAGGCAGCGATCATGAACCACTACATCTCCAGTTTGGGACTTTTGTTGCATGTCACCAGCATAATTCCTCTTCCCTCATTTCCTGTTATCATCCCGTCCTTCGGCTACAGAATAAAGGCACTTACTTATGTTTCAAGCTACTTATGTTTCGAGCTTTAAACCACATTTCACTTGTCCTTGCTTGGCAATTAAAATATTTTTAAGGATTTAAACTAACTGATAAGCTAACACATTTTGGGATAGGGATGTTCAATGCATTTACCAATGAATCTTGAAACTGAACCAGCTACACTGAATCATCATAGTTACTGTCTTAATCAGCAACTTTCAGCATTGGAGCGCCTCACTGGAGACACAGAACAATGTTTTCAGCTCAGCACTGATTACTTTCTGGTTTAGAGTAGGGCTGGACAATTAAACAATAATCATTGCGATAGCATTTTTATCAATAACAATATAATAAATGTAAATATTCAATAAATGTTTGATTTTATTCACTTGAATGATATTCAAATTAGGACTTTTTTTTTATTAAGATGATGTTTATTTTGTTGAGGAAAAAAAGACTAAAAAAAGCTTTTAATTAATTTTACTCATGCATATTTGCTGACAAAGATTTTTATCAGAATTGTTTTGAATGTTCTGCCTCAGATTAGTGATCCACTCTTTGGCCTCAAGTGTTGAACATAAAGAAGAGTTTAAACCACAATTAACCATCAGGTTTCGTCAACTTTTACTCAGGAGCAAAAATCAGCCTTTAAACTTGAATGATATAAAGATTTGATACTTATCAAGATAATTACTGATATCAAAAGATATGAAACTTTTTAACGTGATAACATTTGAACTGAGATGGGATGCTTAGGGAAAAAAGTACAAAGTAAGGGACTACAAATCTTTGAACTGAACAAAGTGATTAGAATCAGCAGAGTGAGCTTCTCCACCTCTATTTTAGAAAAACAACATGGAAACATTTGGTTTGTGGTTAACCTGCTGCATTTCTATCAAACATTATATTGAAAGGTGCCTGCTGACATCACGTTACACAATCAGTTATAAAAACCTATGCTTATTTGTTAACTTTTTCACAAAATGGCACAAAACTGTATCTACTGTACATTTTCTGCAAATATGTCCTTTTGACCTTGCAGTGAAATGCTACTGAACACGAGGTACTGCACAATAAACAAACATTTCTCCCCTGATATGCGTTATTCATCACTGCGGGTGAGTTCTGGCTGTAAAACGCAGGTGCTCTGACTGTGTTCATGTAGTGTTACCAAATGATTCATAAACTCTGCTGAGTCTGCATTTTGCCTGAATGTGGACATTTTTCTCCTGAAAAGTTCACCATAATAGCTCCGTTCTGAATTACAGCATTGCTGAAGGTGGCAATCATGTTGCAAAATTAGTCATTTTAATATGATGAAGAGCTTCATCGCCACATTTCTTTATGAATTTAGATGCTCTCTAACGAAAAGAGACCCTGCACACTGTATTTCTGTACCAAAACTGTTGTAGCTGTAGATTGTCTTTGTTTCTTTATCGACTCAGTTGAGATGTTAAACTGAGAGATGAAAAATAAAGTGAAAGTAGACTAGATGTACGGATCAGTCGTCATTATAAAAGATGTTCTTTTTGCCTGTTGGCATGATTTTACAGCCCGTGTAAATTTTGCACAGAAAACAGAAGAAGAAGAAAACAGCTTTGGACTCTTCTACAGATGGTAGATTGTAAAGTTATTCTAAAAAAACCCCACACATGACGAATAGGAAAACCAATAAACTTATAAAAGCATTTGCAGTAAATTATACATATCATCTGAGTCATACAGCTGACAAGTCAAGGATTGACGCTGAATTGTCAAAGACTGTTACTGTCATCTACCCTGTGTGATCTGCTGTTGTTTGCTGTTTTGAATGTCTCATGATACAAAGCATGCTCAATCCACTTAAGCCTTATCTCCCATGACCCATAATGCTTTATTTATTGGTACTTCAAGCTCAGTATAGAATAAATACAATGGGGTTTGATTATTTCAGTGTTTTCCAATTTCCCAGCAGCAGGAACCTACTGCATGTCATGGCACGTTAATAAAAAAAAAGTGTTTATTTTAGTGAGTATTTGGCGAACAAAAAGAAATTAGAACCTTTGATACATCCAACTCAAAAGTCAGAGTCGTGCAACGGTAAATAAAAAGAACAACAGGATCAGGACGTTGTTTTTTTAAATTCGTCTTTGCACTCATTTGCCTAATCATGTTTTTTCATGTCTGGTGAAAATGCAAACAGGACTGTGCAAATGTGACTTTTGGTTCCTTGTTTAATGTTTGGTTCCACTGGTTCCATAGTTCCTTGTACTTTATGAACAAAAAGGGTCATAACCTTCTCAGTTTTAAAACAAACTACTAGCATTTCAGGTCACTTCTTGAATCTACTTGCGTCTGTTCCCCACATAACAGTGTTTAGCATAATAATTTACAACAAATTTACTTAACTCATTGTACATATAGCAATCTGTCCTCCTTTTCATTTTCTTAAAGCTTAAAATAAAATCTAAGTTTCCTTGTTTATGTTTGCTATAAACTGAATAAGGGAAAGCACTGGTGGCAGCTACAGGAACTCTTTACATCAGTCTTTTTTTTTTCAAAATGATGTGTCCCAATTATTTTATAGGAAAGTATAATATTGCATGGAAGCCAGGAGTAATTATCCCAGCTATTTTTTCCAAATAAAAATCAATCTCGTATATTAAAATAATATCTAAAAATGGCCAAGAAGAAGGACTTTATTATGTGTCTAGATCACTGTGCAAAACTATACCATTGGTTCTTCGCTGGCATGTGTTAAGCAGCGTTTTTAAGTTGTTTTTCAAAGGTGTTGTGCAAAGCCTTCAAGAATAACTCCATGGCTTTCTTACTACTTACAAGCTCCTCCATCTGTTGTGTATGTCATTAAACAAACGTGTCTTATGAGAATACTGGTATTTGCTTTCAACGCTGTATTAGAAAGCATCTTGACCTAGCCTGTCCCAGACACTTGACCATGCAAGTATCGCTAAATGATGTTGCAGTTCCTGCTGGTCACCAACAGAGGTTGATAAAAGTCATGGATGCCCTCATGTCCAGAGGAGCACATTTTGATAGTGCTGAACATATTAAGGTAATATGATAGTCTGTTGTGTGTCCTGCGCTGGTTCCAAGCTCTCTCCAGCTCCACTTCTATTGTCTCCAGTTTTAATTGCTTTTCTGCCCCCTGAATACCCTTCTCTCTTTTCTGCCTCTCTGTCTTCCCTCTCTCTCTATCTCTCTCTTTTCCTTTTCCTTAGCCCTCATACACACACAAACACACAGACACACACATACATTTCCTCTGGCCCTGAGTCAGGCAGGGCAGCTGCAAAAGGCCTCACCAATGCAGGCTGACGAGAAGTGACAGCTCTCTGTATCACTCCCTGGCACTGACAACTGACAGATGGATACCACTCACACACACTGCAGGGGGAGGGCGAGAGAGAGGGAGAGAGAATCAGAGGTCGAGGAAGAGGAAAGCGCCAAGGAGGATGATTCTCCAACATTATTTTCTTTTCATGGGGCTGTTGTGTGATTGGGTTGTGGGTAGAATAACAAGCTTGTGTCATGCCAACCTTGAGCTCTTCCTCTTCCCAGACAAACACACACACACACACACACACACACACACTAAAGAATACCATCACTGGAGTGATGACAGTCATATGTTTAAAAAGTAAAGAGAAAATTAAAAAAAATACGGGAAAAATAGGACATGCTTATGCATGTTCAGCAACAGTCTTTGTTTTCTTGATCACTCACATGCCAGATGTTTTAACATGTTGTCACTGATGTGAATACGTTGCTTGATTGATGCCAACACGTTCAACGTGTGAGTGTGGAGATATTTACAGATCTCTCAGTTCTGACACATTGGAGAAACTACATGGATCCATCAAAGCATAAAGTCTATTTGCCTTTTAACAACAATATCAAGTTGGCTAGCTGTTGATCTTTGTGACACATGAGAGGCTAAGCATGCTATTTTGATGTTTGCTTTTGCTTGCTTTCATTAAGTCTCCATAATAATGTTTAATTAATAAAATGATCACAGTGACCATGGAGAATAGGATAAAATATAATAAGTGCACCTTATGTGCAGGAATTTAAGATGTTGTATAGCCGAATAAACTTTTTTCTATGTGTATGAATGATTTCTTTATTTTTATATTTCAGTTCCTATGGTTTAATATTTTACATGTTCAATGTATTGTTGTAGCCTGTTGGGGAGGGAGAAAGGGATGGTTGATGAAATATTGTGTGCTCTATATAAAAAAAAATCTTATCTTTATCTTATGTTGGGATACTTTTGTAATATAGCTTTGACAATTCAATAAACAAACACAAACAAAGTAAAAAAGGCCAACAGGCACATTTACAGTTGCCTGTAGTTCTTCCAACTCTGCTGTTGACAAATGCTGATTGGATTGTTGGCTTGGCAATGTCAGAAAAACAGGTAGCTTTTGTCTGACAATAATTCAAAATCGAGTTAGGATAATTGAAGAGATATATTTTACACCATGTCTGAATCACCATTAGGGGTGGGTATTGGCAAGGACATCACGATATGATACGCATCACGATACATGGATCTCTATATGATTACATCATAATACCTCACGATACGATAAATATTGCGATATTCCACATAGTTAACTAAAAATGTAAAAACAAAATAAAAGTCACGGTGTGCCATCTGAGCAGTCTTACATCAGAACACATTCATATATCAGCAGAAAAATTGAGTCAAAACAATAGAATACAAATTTTCTTTCCATTTTTCTTTAGCTGCAATTACAAAATAGACTTGCACTTTTAAAAATGGACACACTGATATTGAAAACATTAAAATAAAGTGCATTAGATATTTCAAATGAAATTAAAGGGTACAGTTAAGTTAACTCACTGAGGTTTGTGTGGGGCTGAGCTTAAATGTAAAAAAATAAATAAAATAAAGTGCAGATGCTCAGGTACTGTCCATGTAAACAATGAAGTGAAATATTATCATCAACGTTAATAAAATAAAATAGTGCAGTGTAAACATAAATACAACTCAAATGATTTTTGCTTGTGTCCATTAAACGTTTATCTGAACCCTTGTCAAAAGCACTGAATCCAATGGCAGGTCTATTTTGACTTCAGATTTTTGTTTAGGAACAGAATCTGATCAACATGTTCTGGGGTAAGTGCACTCCTCTGAGCTGTAATAATATCACCTGCAGTGGAGAACACTCTCTCTGAGGACACACTAGTCTCCGGGATACACAGGTATTTCTTTGCCATGTGTGACAAGAAAGGATACTTGCTCTGATTCATGAGAAATCAGTTCCCAGTCCTCATTGATGTGGAGCACCATGATCGTAACATAGCCTACGACTCAGTCGCCCTCGATGTCCAACCATCGCATTTAAGGGCCACTCTTTCTGCTGAGCCAAGAGATGTTTTTACAACTTGCTTCGCTTCTTCATACATCCTGGGTACAGCTACTTCGGTAACGTGTTTGCGAGTCTGGATCACATAGCGCACCTCCATTGTATTTACCATATAACTGAAGCCACGGTTTTCAGCGACACTGTAGGGGCGCAAATCACCAACGACTCTGTTATTTTTAGAGCTTGTGCTGAGTTAGATGGAAGTTTGTTATCCAGTGTAGTCTGCTTCAGGTCGCCAGGTTTCGGTTGCTTCTCTTTCAACGTCATTTTCCATGGCGTCTGACGACCCACACATCGGCTTTATATTGTGAAGGGGCTGAAGTAATTTTGTCAGCTGAGTCTGCCATGCCGTTTCCAGCTTTCACTAGTGAAAGTGGCGCTCTATGTTTTAGTTGGGCGAAACTAAAGCCGCGGTACTGCACCATCTACAGGAACGGAGGTTGTAGTTCACACCCATTCACACCCCGTTTAAAAGTTGATTCATTTATTTTTTTAACATCGATTTTTTGAGTTGGAAATCTATGTAGTATACCCTGAATTTAATAATTGCGAAATATTGCTGTATCGATTTTTTAGCACACCCCTAATCACCATGTATCTAAATCAAGAGTTTAAGCCCAGTAGTAACAAACTTTAGCTGACATATTTTACAAGTTGTGCAGAAACTGATTAAACTAAAGCGCAGCTCTACACAACCCTCCAAAAAACTCCATCTATACTGTAGATCTCTCCCAGTCTGCAGAGAGCAACAGCATGCTGAAATATTACATTACATTCTATTCATTTGGCAGATTCCTTTGTACACAGACATGTACAAGGGGGGAGAGTGGGAATGAAACCAGCAGCCTTGTGATTACTGGCCAACTCACTTTACCCACTGAGCTATCACCACCACCAAGAAAAAGGACAAATAAGACAGTGATATACTAAATTTCGATCGATTAAGTTAAAAGTTACAAATTCCCTCATGTTAAAAAAAAAAACTGCCCACTCATAAAATCTTCATCGCAACAGTTTTTTTGGTTGTCATCACATCACGGTGTGCCATTATATAATTAGTTTGTTGATTGACAGATAATGATGAGCAACTCAATCGAGTTGTTTAAATATTTTTTTCAATCAAAAATGCCCCAAAAAGGTATAGGTTATCAGTTGTGAATATTTGTGTTTTGGACTTTTGGTCTGATAAAAATATACATTACGACTGTTATGGGATTTTTAAGTCCGATACCGATTTCGATATTTAAGGATTTTAAAATCTGATAGCCGATATCGTTCGATATTCTTCACCCCCTCCCTAATTTAAGAAATCGTAACAGAGTCGTAAAAAAAGATTATACCGAAAATTTTGTTATGTTGAGACCATACCAAGATACCATGACATAACGCAATATAAAAATAAACTTTTCTATTATAAACAGTACTTTAAGTTTTGATAAATAAGAGTCAAATGGCATGAAACTACAAAATTAAAAAAAAAAAAAAAATCTCATTTGTTATTATAGAATACTAATACTAATGAACACTAAAGTAAATAGTGTATTGTGGAGGCTAGCAAGACAGAAACTATAAAAAATACCTATATACTACTATTGTTACTACTACTACTACTAATAATAATAATAATAATACCATATATCATATCTCATGTCGTTGCTATAATAATGATAAACAGGGCTCTCCTACATAGGCAAAAAATTATGTATATATTTTTTGTCATGCAATAGTTATTACCTTACATATAATCTGCTACAATGACTAATTTCTACTATGTAGCATATTCACATCTAGTTTATCCCTTTAACAGCACTGTTGATTCTTGTTAAAGCTTTACATGACCCTTCTGATTTAATCGTTTCTGACACACCGACTGCAACTAGAGACAAGCAGCTTGCAGATATATTTAGAATACATTAAACACTGTAGTTTAACTGCTCATTAACAACTTTAACGCTCCTATACTGATAAACATGGAATAGGCTTTATGGCTAATTTAGCAATGGGAAGAGTTACCTGCTGTAAGTGATTGTTAGAGGTTATTTAGAAGTAATAAATTAGAGATAAATGAGAGGACAGTTCACTAGAAGTGGCACACTGGTTCAGAATAAATCTACAATCACGTCTGTCAGCTTAACATTAGCTTCCACCACTTACCTACTGTAACATTAAACATCCTGCTGTGACCCGGGAGAGTGCAAAGTGAAAAACAGGAGGGTTAGCAAGTCTGGTGTGAACGTTTTCAGGAGAGGAGAAGTTATGAAGGCTGTTTTATTATTATTTAAGTCATGTAATTGACATAACAAATGAACAACTCCCTGCGAGTGACCGGGAGACTGCAGTCAGACAATGTTTTGTTCTGTGGTGCTCTGGTGTTATGAACGAGGACCTGCAGTGTGCCCTCTGGTGGGCAAACTATGCAATACTCCTGACATGAATGAAGGATTCGACTCTGTTTCTTTTTTAATAATCATATATCGGCTGTTATAAACACCAATGCAGATATATCTGGCAGTAGCTTATATCACCTGATAATATCTGCAAAACGATAAATTGGTCGGGCTCTAATACATTCCACTGTGGACTCTGGGAAACTGGGAGGGACAATTTTCACTATTTTCTCACATTTTATAGACTAAGCAATTTCAGATTAGTCAATAATGAAAACAATCGTTACTTGCAGCCCTGGTTTGGTGTGCTATTATTTTGCCAGTCACACCTACAGGAAGTAGACACAATGTTGGGAACAACTGAAAACATGATCATCAAGACTATGAATCACACTTTGCTGTGAAAGCAGCTAAAATCTTCCTTCCCTTTTTTTCACATCAATCTTGAGCTGGTGAGATGTTGGGCTGCTCTTCAAGAACAACAGAAAGGCCTCTAGTATCCTAAGGAATGAGGGAGGTAGAAGTCTACTCTGCGCTTCAATGCATCTTTGCAGTTTTTGAAATTCTGTAAAAACCCACTTAGAAAATGTTGATAATCAAGGCAATTTACGGTAATTATCCCTTAGTCTGGTATATTATATTCCAGCAATTTAACACGTTGGAAAGTTGACATTTAAAGTAGAAGATGCGTGACACAAATTGTGCTGCAGGTATTTGGTAAGAATGTAGAAAAAAACTGAATATGGCATGGACATTGCTGGGGGAAAAATAAAGTTGTTTTTCACAGTTTGTAAGGGAAGAAAATCCATCAGGTGCCTGCAGATCGAGCTTATTACCCGAGTCACAAAACAAATCTATTTTCACATCACTTGTTTGGTTTGTTCGTATTCACATGAGAATCAGTAGCCAGGTGGTGACTGTGGCGGTGACTGACTCAACTGTGCAGAAAAGTGGAGAGTGAGAAATAGGGAAGATGAAAGGAAATATTGTGGCAGTAAAGGAAATCCCAGGGGAACAACGCTAAGCAGACACAAATCAAAATGGACACTGCGACTGCACATGACAACAGCAGACACTTGTGTTTCAGTAACAGAGTATTACCGCAAAGCTCCTGTATCTTCTCTTAACTGTAAAATCTACCTAAAAATACACCAAACAACAGATCATTAAATTAAAAGCCTCATCTCAAATCTGTCACTGTGACTGCTGTAAACCTCCTTCCACTCTAAGAAATCAAATTTTACACTTAAATGTACAGTTAAGAGCCACACGGGGAGAAGTTGGCGTTCAAGTGCAACATGCTCAGATTTGATATTAAGTTGGCACACACTAAGCATCCACAGTGAATCTGATTGAACTAATAAGCTCATGCCTGAAACCTTAAATGACACTCTAAAATAGCAGCGGTGTCAAGTCTCAAATGGGCGACGCCACACCAAGGCGATGATGACATGAGTATTGTGTATAGGAGGTGAAGAGTATGGTAATGTTGTCAGTGCACCCCCGAGGCCTCAGTGCCATCATACAGAAAAACAAGAACCCCAGCAATACGCTGTCTCGTTACTGGCTGGCACATATTCTGTCAGTCTTCCTAATGCCAGACTGCTGCTGTGATTACTTCCTCTCCACTTCCTGCATCCCTCACAGACTGCTTGACCTTTTGTAATTACGTAAAATTATATTTATTTCACTCTTTCTGGAGGGTAAATCTCGCAAACATGAAAACTTGTGATCATGATAGCTTGAGTCTCATGTGATCGCCATAACTACAGTCTCTCATGAGCATGATTGCTAGTGTGTTGATAGCTAAAGGCAGCTTGTTTTCTTGGAGAGGATGAAGTCTGACGAGTTTGATTCTCAGCCAGGAGGAGTGGATATTTAATATGTAGTCAGATTGCCGCTTGTGATTTTGTTCTTGTATCAATGGTTAAATTGTGTTCATTTGGGTATTATTTGTTTGGACATTTCTGCTACAATAAGAAAGTGGAGTATAGCATGCAGGACAGCAAAGAAATGCAACAACAACAAAGGCTGGAATTGAAATAACAATAATGTGAACACGTGGCTGCACTTTAGTGCAACATGAGAAACAATGTGCCTCAAACTAGTGCACCAATCCAACTGATACCCAGAGCTCTCTCTCTTTTTCCCAAATTTAATATGGATTACATTATAAACTCAAAAAAAGTCTATTATTCTAGAAAGCATTGTTAGAATGCATTTACTGAAAAATACATGATTTGTAAATTACTGTTGGAAAAAATATGATCTAACACAGCTATAGTTTAGGTTTGGTTTGGTTTAAGCAAAAAAAAAAGTCTGACTGAAAAGACTGATGCTGACATTTTTCTTGACAGAAATTTTGCCCAAAACATGTTGATTTTCTCTTTTGAAAGAATAAAAATTTAAACAAAACCTAAACTAAACAAAACAACTCCTCCATTTTATTCTTTTTTTTTTATTCGAGTTGCTAATGGTTTGCCACTTAATTGTTCTGATACTTTATCCTTTTTTAAGCTTGTTAAACAGGTAATAATATCTAAAATACACACATACATACACAGTCCTTTGAAGAAGTTAGCCTAGGGGTGCACTGTAAAAGTTTACACGGTATGTTCAATAAAAACATGAGAACATATAATTGTTTGTGTGGTGTTAGTTTAAGCAGTTTGTGTTGGTCTATTATTGTGACTTAGATCACACTTTAACACCAATTTATGAAGAAATTCAGGTAATCCCAAAGGGTTCACATACTTTTTCCTAGAACTGTATATAGGCAAGTGCATTATGAATATGGCCTATATTATAAAATTACATTGGTAGTGTCAGCTGTAGCTTTACAACTTTAGTAGTTAGTGGCACGCCATGACGGAACGGATGTAATTCATAGGGGGAAAACTGAAATTTATGACACTGATGATACAGATTCAGCGACCATAACGGTGCATTCTAATCTCATACTAATCCACATTTAATTAATGAACTCAATGGAGGAGATGATATTCAACATACAGAAAAATCTAGCTACTTCATTTCCCTCTCTGTCTCCACAAACGTTTTTTCATTATCTGCTGTAATACAGTGAAATCTTTACGTTTTCAGTCTCGACAATAAATCCCTCCCATGCATTCACTCACACAGAAGAAATCTGCCATGAAACTTAATCACAAAAGGTCATGTTGGCGAGTGAGGAACAGATTTAATTAGCATAGTATTAGATATGGAAAATGATTTCTGTCAAATCAAACTGTAGCACAATTATAATATGTTAATTACGTATTTCATTAAGGAAGTTGATTGCAGTTCACAGATGAAATCATGCGGGCAGAGACACCTGGAAAGAGGTGATGAAGCTTGAAACCCAGCTCTCTCTGACGCCTTTCGTTTCCTCCCTGCGTTCCTCGTCATCGTTTCTCATCTATTCTTGCTTTGGCTTTTCACAAACGCATTAATTGCCTGAACGTGGCACACAAAAATGCTTCAAAGGGCGCAGGAGTTCTCATTTGTTCATCAAAGGGAAGATGCAAGATCATATGACCTACCCACAATGCTCCTCAAGGGAGCCAGGGAGCAAAATCAGTGTGTGAGGCAGCCAATGAAAATGTGGAGCAAAACACTGATTTTTCTATGAGCAGGCTGGATAAACAAGATCAAATTTTACCAATTAGTGTTATAATAACATGAGATTGTTTGTAATAGAAGAAAATATGATCTGTGGTTGTGTTGTGTTGAGAGTGAAGAAAATTAAGTTTAAAGCCAAAGCTGAACAGTTTGTGTTTTGTGATGTTTAATCTTGGGGTATGAACAGAAATTCATCATTTCGTGTGACAACATTTAAACAGTTAACAGGCAGCTGCCAACTGCTTTTGTTTGCAAAAGACTGTTGAAAAATGAATCTGAAAATGTGAGGATTGTTTGACGATGTCATTGTTTACTCAGGCAACACCCTGAACATTTATAAATTTCAGTTTTCTCTGGTTAGAGGGCGTGAGATTAATTAAACTGGCCCATAGAAATCTAAATATGTATGTATTATGTGAATACAAATTATGTGCAATGTTAATATGTGATATAACTCAACAAGAATGCAGAGTTCCGCACAGCAGAGACTGAAAGAGTGACCGTTAGAAAGCATTGTACACCACATTAAATACAAAGCTCAGCACCGACTATTTTCTATCTAGCCGTGGCTATTTCCAAACAAAGCACCTCCAACCATTGAGTTGGAGGTGTACCTAATCCCTGAGATGTGTGAACTATACAGCATATAATTATGAACCTAATAAACTATAAATAAGCAGCAGATGACAAGAGACCATGGATATACTGTAAGCTTAAGATTGGAAATGACCAGCATGAAGCATATGGTCATCAGCTCAACCGTTAAATGTGGCTATGATATGAAGAATAATAAAGCTAACTGACATATAACCCATGCCATGAGTTTAAATGTTTATGTAATGCTTCACTGAACATGAGGTGATGTATATTTAAAATCCAGGTCGGTAGAAAAGGAGTCCCAGGAAACCAATTTTACATGAAAAAACGCTGCAAAACAGTATTGATATTTAATCTAAATGTGAGTTTTCATTTTCACTACAACAAATCAGGAGCATGAAGGCAACCTAATGCAGGTGCCTAACAACAACCACAGAAAAATAACCATAGTCTCCAAGGAAATAATTAATACCAAAGCAAATATTGCATAGGCCTATTGCACACAGACAGCAGCAGCATAAGAGCAGAAAAAAAATAATCAGACAGCAGATGCCATGATATCACAATCAGATGTTCTGGAGAGTACATGGGCAGGTCAGCAGCTTCATATCGTCAAGCTAACTGCTTGCAAACACCAACTGAACAGAGCTAAGAGAACAGCTCACAATATGCATGTTAGCACAGGCAGCACACACTTACCTTGATGAAGGAAAGCATGAACGTAAATCCCACGGGATGATCTGATGTGATCATGAGGCTCCGGAAAACCCGCTTCTGGTTTGAAGAGGCCTTTAGCTGATTTTAGAAGCAGAAGCAAACGGGAACTTTTTCTTTCACAAAGCTATTCTGAAGTGACATGGTCGCACTGTTTGCAGGTAAGATTCCTTTAAAGATAATACATAAACAGAAGCAGTAAGATGAAGCAAGAGTGTGCAGAAGTTTCACATCAGATTTAGCACACAGGTAGTCCTGCAGGTGAACGGTATGGCAAAGTAGTGGGCGGGGCTTTGCCCGTTTTAAAATGACCGCCTTCAGCAGAGGGTGCGCTGGATTTACTGCATGTTGCAGCCAGCTGAGTTTGTTATGCAACGAAGTACTCTCTAGGTGCAGGCTTGGTTTCTTGGGATAATAAAAAATATCTGTCTGTTAATGACGTTAAAACTTTATAGAATGTGATAAATCCCCAAGTCTATGTGTTTATGTTTCACAGTTTGCTTCCTGTTGTTAGGCTTGTGTAATATCTTGAAGTTGAATGTAGCCTACACTTGTTTTTCTCACCTGCACCCCTGGAGCCTTTCACTGAAGCTGCTGAGCTCGGTAATAAGTGTCAGGGTGGGGGTGTAAAACCGACTTAGGTGTGATGTTGGATGAGCAGAATAAAGACACTTCACATAACCATAAAGTTGTTATGGCTTGAGTGAACAATCAGACCGAACAGTCCCACCTCAAGGTCCATTCAGTAGCTGTTCGGGAGCTTTCATACCATATCACATCAGCAGATTTAGTTGCCTAGATGTCCTTACAATTTATTTTTTTAAAGAACTTCTTGTCCATGTTGGTTTCAATGTTGAGCTTCAGAATTTCATTCTTGACCTTAGAAACAAGAGTTGACAAAACAATCTCCTCATGGTCACTTGATGTGAGCTTTCAATCCTGTAACTCCCTATTTATTGAGTGTCTGAAGTCTGAGTGTGAAATCTATGCTCTATAGTATGTGCCCTCAAAAGTTCCAGGAACCTAATGAACCAGTAGTATCCATGCATGTGTAACGGAAGCCTGCGAGGCAGTGCGGTGAGTAAACCTCACTCCCCGACACCTTAAGAGACGCACTGGCGACGATGCTAGTGCCCATGGGTTTTGGCCTCCTCGTCAGCGTGTCCGCCTCCCGACCCCGAGGTCGCCGGTTCGAGTCAGGACCGCGCAATACGCACTCGGGGGTGAAACCGGTTACACATGCAGATTTTTTCTAATCCCACAATGCAATGCTTCTACATCAGCAGATGGAGATGCCTGTGGTGTAAATGTTTAAATTTCCATTTTCTCAGCACTTTAGGGATCTCTCATCCATGATGGCTTTAAAGTTGATCTTCATATTTTACTCTGACCTTTAAAACAGCAGTTGATAAAACAATCTCTCCTCAAGGTTCAAATAGTGCAAGCTTTCAGTCAGAGTAGAGTTTCTCCTACTGCAGTGTGATGATGTGGTAATGCACATTGTCACAGTACGGGCTGGTGAGGACTCAGAGATACTCAGTTGCGTGATTGCATTTGCCTTGCAGTATGTCCGTATGCTGCTTATTATATCTGTGTGGAGAGTCCATCAGTGCTTGAGGGTTTGTAAACTACATTTACACGCCACCAACTTTTGAGCTATAAATCATTATACAAAGCCTTCATATTTTTTTCAAATTGGATACATTTCTGGCATAATTTATTATCTAATCAGTGGCCAGAAAAGTTTAAGCTGATCTGAAACCTCTTTGCCTGATTGAAAGACTGACACGTCTTGTGTGAGTTACTGAAAGCCTGAAATACTCTGCAATGATGGCAACGCTAAATGACACTTGCCTCTGACAAGTGGCAAAATGGAGAGGATTAGCATGAGCCAATGAGCTACAGAATGAATATATGTTCAAACCTCATTTGAAGTGGCATCTGTGACATTGCCATGCCAATTTAGAGAGAATTCAATCTGCTGGCATCAACTCTCTAAAACTGTGATTGGACTTGTGAAGAGACCAATTTGTTTCTAAATGTGTGCAGTCAGGCCTCTTTGTGATTATGATACGATATCTGTATTTATTCTTGCTTCAGCTGTATTCTCAACTCCATCAGCACTCAAATTAGCCTTTCTTATCAAGTATTTGAGGGAAGATTAGAACATAATACAGTCTATCATTTTGAGAGGCAGGGTTAATGTTTGCTAGGATGTTTGAGAGGTTATCAGCCGTCAGTACAAATTGCTAGAAAGTTGATGAAGTCTCTGTTTCATTTGTGACCAGCAGTTAATCCAGTGTACCAGATTTGTATTCTGGGATGAATTATTTTTGATGAGCCTGCCATCATTTTCATGCATATGTATGCAGTTTGTGAATGTAGTTGTCACCATCAGGGTTTTGCCATTTTTTCCTCAATGCTGCTACATTCAAGTTTTGTTCTAAAAATATACAGTGAATGCATCTTGTACAAATGTGACGGTGTCTTTTTTTTCTTACAATTTCATTAGTTTTTTTTCCCAAATATACTAAGTAGATGTACCTTAAAGGAATAATTTGACATTTTGGGAAATGCGTTTATTTGCTTTCTTGACATAAATTAGATTAGATGATTGATACCACTCTCATATCTGTACAGTAAATATGAAGCTACAGCCGGCTAATTTAGCATAGACTGGAAACACAAAGAGCTAGCCTGTCTCTGTGTGCCAAAATTTGCCTTACTTGACCTCTAAAGTTCACTAATAAATAATAATAATAATACATTTTATTTAAGGCACCTTTCTTGGCACTCAAGGACACCGTACAGGGATGCAAAACATTTAAAAGCAGCAAAACTAGAAAATAGAACATTAAAAACAAGCTAAAAGCAAAAATTTACATCAAATGAGGTAGGCAGTTTTAAACAGATGTGTTTTGAGTTGCAATTTAAAATGGGAGAATAAATCAATGTTTCTAAGGTGGGTTGGTAAACAGTTCCAGAGACGAGGTGCAGAGCGGCTGAATACTCTGCTCCCCATTGTGGTGAGACGAGCAGGGGTGACAGACAAGTGTGTGGAGGAAGAGGATCTAAGGGAGAGGGTGGAAGTTGGACCCTGCAGGAGATCAGACAAATATGGAGGGGCAAGGTTGTGGATGGCCTTGAATGTTAACAGAAGG
>JAPMOB010221977.1:0-11639 GCA_029875015.1 Lepomis gibbosus | reverse complement strand
GGTGAACTCCTTTAACAACCTCTGTCTGACAATATTGAACTCCTCGGTCCCAATAAGAACCAGAACCACATAAAGATCATAAGTCTCACCATAGTTCAACAACCACACTTGCTGCCTAAAGAGAGAGGTACTTAAAGCAGCAAACTTAGAAACTTTACTACGGTTAGATTAACACCTTAATGAAACAATAAAATGTTGCAGTTAATGAAGGACAAGCAACTTACTGTTCCATCTTGATTGCTCAGAATGCCCAAAACCCAAACATGTTGTTAAAAACACTAGACCTGAGTGTTAGTGCTCTCCCAAACACTAACTTGCTTGCATCCCCCTACTTCTGCAAGCAGTTTAAAATATTTAATCTGATCACAGGAAGCTGGCCCCACAACCTATCTGTCCCAGAGCCTTTAACGCGCAGATTACGTGATGTTGTATCCTTCAGTTCCTTTATATCAATGTCTTTTTCCGCATCGACTTGCAATTAACGACATGTTGATGAACCAGTGGAGGAGAAACTTACTATAAGAGTTTTTTTCTGAGATCATTGTGGAGATGCATGCTAACCCCAGACCCTGACTGTGTGCGTTTGTCTGTCAGGTTAGGAGCAGTGTCAGCCGGCACGCTTTGTGCCCTCACCACCCTGTCTCAGCAGCTGGAGAGCGAGGGCGCCGTTGATGTCTATCAAGTCGCCAAGATGATCAACCTCATGAGGCCAGGAGTCTTCACAGACATTGTGAGTCTGACAGCTGCAACTAAAATGTCCCTGAGATATTCTGTATTCATTAAAAATCCCTAGCTATAGACGCTTTCAGCGGTATCAACATAAACACACGGTATTGCGCATGTGCAGTACCGTGGCCCAAACTTAACTTCTCGCAGACGTCCTCAAACAATCCATAACAAGCAAATAATGTTAGCTAGTAGGGGCCTTTCCGAAACTGCTTGGTCCTCCCTCTTCCTACCTTCTTTTGGCTGTGAGGGTGACTCCGACCAGAGTTCACTCCATGTCGGAGTTGAAGTGGTGAGGGTCTAGTTTCGGAAATATATCTTTGTACAGCGGTGATCCAGGCTCGCCGTCTCCCCTCTTCTTTAGGAAACATAAACGTTTTTATTTTTGAAATTGCGTTTGATCCCGAGGTCAGGTTGCACCCCACAACAACCTGATCCCAACCTCAGTTTGCTCCTAAACTTAACTTTTACTATTTTTGTAGTCGATGCCATATCAGCCAGTAAACACAAATCTAGTAATAAACAAACAGAACGGAAGTTAACTTTGGGCCGGGTACATCACCTTGGCAAAGCTTCCGATGAAAGCGTCTATAGGATCATGCTTCTTGTTCAAAAGGAGTGTACAGTTGCAGTCAGAAGTTTGCATACACTGATCACGGACATGAATGTCATGGCAATATTAGGCTTTCAGTGGTGCCAAATGATTGTACAACATACATATTTAATAGAAAAAAAAACAAAGATGTGGTTGACAAGTTTTAATTAATTTGTGGTTTTCTATAATCAACAGGCTTAGTTGAATGTCCCTTAGCAAGTTGAGCAGACTCCTTTGATAACCATCAATCAGCTTCTGGCAGAATTCTGGCTGGATATTTGACCACTCTTCTTGGCAGAATTTTATAGAGTTCAGTGACATGTGTTGGTTTGCTGGCTCTGACTCAACACCCAATTGTGAACATGTTTCTTGCTTGGACACAATTGGCTGGCTGATGGGTTGAGATTAGGCTAAAAGATTCTAAGGTAGTCCTCCTTCATTATTCCATCCATTTTGTGCAATGTACCAGTTCCACTGGCAGCAAAACAGACCCAGAGCTTAATGCTACCACCACAGTGGTACTTGAGGGTGAACACCTTGCCATAGTGGCCAAAAAACTTAATCTTTGTCTTATCTGACCATAAAAGAAGGCTTTTCCATGGGGTCAGCTGCAAACTTTAAATGGGCTTGAAGGTGCTGATTTTGGAGCAGTGGCTTCTTTCTTGGATGGCAGCTGCTTCCACTTCAGGTCTGTGCCTTGGTGGTTCCTGGGTTTGTCCTCACATCCAAACCAAATTCCTCTCAGCTGAGGGTGACAGTTTTTTTCCCCCCAGACCTTGTCAAGGTAGCTACACCTCCCAATAACTTGTAGTTACCTCCAATTATTTGAACCAATGATCTTGGAATCTGCAGTTGATTAGAAATGAAGCCAAGAGACATTCAAGACTTTTGTAAATCTACCATCTTGCTTTTGAAATCTTCACTTAGCTCTTAGCCCTTAGCACTGTGTATCTGTCAATCCAATGAGTGCTGTCAAACAAACAATTTTTATGTTTTAACAGAGAAGCTACCAGCTGTAGTCAATCATGATCACAAACAGGAAGTTAAGAGGCCTTGGGCTTTGCAAATTATAGGACATTTTGGAACTTTCAGCTCCACTGAATTAATAATGTGTTTTTATGTATCTGTTAACCCTGTATGTATAAGGTTGGCCCTGTTTTGATTACAGAAAACCCCAAATAAATTAAAACTAAAAATTTAGTGAACTTGACAAGGATCTGTCAACAACATCTGACAGCAGATCTGTCAAGCACATGTTATATGAAAATAATATTACATGGCAAACTGTGCAATTAGCAAAAATAATGCATGGTGAAAGGCTTGTGTCTGCTATTTAAAAAAAAAAAGCATTGTGGTCATACAGTATTTAGTTCTCACCTTTTGTCCTTTCTGTCTTTGCTTTCGCTGTCTGTCACTGATGGGTCCACAGGACCAGTACCAGTACCTATACAAAGCACTGCTCAGCCTCGTCAGCACCAAGGAGAGCGGCTCAGGTGTTCTGGCCAGAGACATTAACGGGACAATGGCGTCCATGTCTGATCAGTCCGAACAGACTGAGAGCGTGGAGTCGCTGGTCTGAGAGAGGACCAGGGGCCGCCAGCTGAGCTGAGGGCAGCCAATGGGTCCAAACACCATGCGAGGTCCCAGAGCCCACAAAGGAGGCACTTAACTTTGTAAAATGTCAAGAAACTATTGTGGACAAGACTTTTTGAGGCCTTTTTGCCAGACTCTTGGTTAAAATGAACACCCTGATTACTTTTTTACAATGATAAAAAGTTTTTGATATTTATTTTTTTCGCCATTTTATGTCTTAATGTTCTCCTACTGAAGGGTTTGCACCTGTGTTGAGTTTCACAACAGCGTCAGTAGGCAACGAGAAACACTTTTCTGTCTTTTCTTGTTTGCACTATATAACGTCAGTGTTACTGCCTATACTAAAGCTGACTCACTTGGCTTTTCTCCACTCAAGCTCTGATTTATGTTGACATTCCACGGCTTTGGCCTTTATTAAACCAACTGCTTCTGTGAAGAACATTGTTCTACCAGTTGATTTAAGACAGTGGACGGAGAAAGGCACGATCTCTGCCTCAGTAACAAAATGCTGTTTGACTTCAGCTCAGCGTGGCCTCCTCCACCCTGCTTATTTCTAGTATTCATATTACTACTCATTAATCACAAGAACCAAGACCTTGGAACCTTTTTTTCTAAAATGAATGTCCTTCTCACCTTTATTTGTTTGTTTTTTTTGCCAAATTTTCTTGTCACTCTCCCTCTTTTAAGTGAATCACAACCATGTTAGAATACCTAAGGTGGTGTAACAACTGCTACTGTGAAATGTTAATATTATTTCTTTGTATAATTCATATTATGCTTTTTAATATATGGAAATACTGTATGTATACATATATAAATATATCCTTATTATAACTTTGTGATTTTTGTACATGTCCTTTGTGGCCTCCAGTCTCAGGCCGGTTGATTTCCACCGCGTCTGACAGTTTACCACTCCAGGACTTACAGCTGATTCCCAGCCATCTGGAAGTGGACTCCCTCAGTCCTCTATGTTCTTGTATGCTGCTATGTCATCTAAGCTCACATACATACAATTACAGACATCACCAGTAGTGATTTTACATTTGCTACATTTGGTGAACCACAACAGATGATGCAGTGTTTCCCACAGGATTTTGTGAGACTATGGTGGGTGGACATTGACCCTCTAGGGGGCCTTCGGGGGTCCCCCCTGGAAGACATTTTTTAAACATTTTAAAATTAAGTGTATTAATTTGACGCACTTTAAAAGCAAAGTACAGAGGCTAGATCTATGAAGAACTTTACACTCTTGTTAATAATTTTGTACAAGTTGATCATAAACAGACTGCATAGATATATTTGGTGATGAAACAGCAAAAAAGTCAACTAATTTATCTCCAGCAACAACAAATCAAAAATAATTTGTAAGTAATTTCCATTTAATTTTACTTTTAATGGACATATGTAACATGTTTTATACTTCCAGTGACTATAAACCAATTAATCTTATATCCACACTGTATACATTGTGTTAACACCTTATTTTGAAAAACGGTCCAAAGCAAATAAATTGATAAATTATATTGTATGTTGTGCTGGTATTGTAGAATTAAGACTTAATAGCCTCTCTTCAGGTAAGACTGTTACTCTGTAACACTTCCTTCCGAGTGAGAAAATGAAGAAATGCATTTACCATAAAGGTTCTAATATGTGTGTACTCCCAATTTAGCGGCAAGCATGATTGGTGTTCTCAAACAAGAGACAGTTGAAACACTCACCGCTGTTGAAACCCTTAGTTAACGTTACCGTAATTACCTCAAAAGAAAAGTGGTTGTCTCGAGTTGGATGCAGCAGCGGAGAGAAGCGGCTTTAATGTTAATATATTTTAGGTTCATTTTGAAGTTATGGCAGAACAAAATAGACTGTGGCGGGCTGCCATAGTCTCGTTAATTAATGGGAAACACTGGATGATGAAAGCATGGCATTCCACATCTTTTTGAAAATGATGGGGAAAAAAACAAAGACAAAACGATCATATAGTCATTCTGACAGACCAGCACAGATTGAGAACACAGAGGCCTGTATGTGGAGCCCTCATTATCTCACATGCACCTGTGTGTGTCATTACAGGGTTGAATCAGTGTGATCTGCAGGGGACTCAAAAACAAGCTCTATGCAACAAGTAGGTTAGGTTTTAGAAATCTGAAACAGGGTTTAAAGCAGACATTGGGTTTTCAGTGTGAGTTTAGTCCACACTTGACTAGTCTCACCACAACGGGTTTAGATTTTTTCTTGATCTACTAATTCGCTAATGTCATCTGAACAGAGTAAAAACTGAAACTGCTTTATAGAGTCTTTTGGTTCTTAACATGGTATATAGTACATATTAGATAACTGTAAGTGGTATAAGAATGGAGACTCAGTCTAGAAAATATCTCTTTATTTGTAGTGTCTGTGACACTCAGCCCCAAGCCCATTGGTTTCTACTTAATTTAAAAAGACTTAGCTCAGTAATTTCCGGAAACATCTGGGCACTGTTGTTTTTACCAAACGTTGCTCATACCGGAGAAAATAGTGCACTTGGGGACGATATTAAGAGGCTGTTAAACCTGGCATTAACGTGTCTTGAATGACAACTTGTGATTGGATGTTATTTCCCCACTTATGTAAATAAACACTTACATCATTTCCGTTTGCAAACACCAAATGCGTTGTTGTATAATTCACAGATTAATGTTCAAAAGCACAACTTTATTCACTGATTTTGGTGAAACTGGATCATACTTTATGGAGAATATATTCTCTGGTATTCCCACAGATGTCCTCCGGCTGCTCTGCCTCAACTATTTTATTTGATTTATGGTGTTTCCTGGTTGGAACGATAGCTTTACTTGTTGCAAAATTAATTGCTAATTGCTGCTAGCTGCTGTTAGCTAGTCAGCCAAGCAGCTTGTGGTCCTTTTAAATTCAAAGCTTCAATAAAGATTGTATTAGCTTTATTAAGTTAAACCTCCTCGTCCTGGCGGTCCACAGCTCCTGTGCTAGCATCCCCCGGTGCTCTGAGGTCCCAGGCTGGACAAAGTCAGCTAGCGTTAATGGTGCCGCTAATTCCACGGCTTCACAGCTACAGTTAGCTGTGCAGCTAGCGGCAACAAGTAAAGCTGTCTGTCAATCAAGAAACTCACAAGTTGAGGCAGAGCAGCTGCAAGACAACACTGCCTCTGATTGGCTAGGACCCGTTGCCTTCATTTGTTAGGTTGGTTTATCTTAGTGTTAGGGTGGGGTCAGAGGCAGAGTAGGGGGACGTAGTACAACTTAAGGCAAAACTAGTATCCATCAAATCTAAAATGTTGCTGTTTGTACTTCTCTTCATATCACGCAGAGAACGTCAGTTGAGTAGGCAGTCCTTAATTGTGGCCCAGGACACATTCACATACACACTGCTAAAATGAAGAATGTGGCCAGTTCAGATCACCTTTAAATATGGTCTTAGCGATCAGACCTCAATGCATCCTCAATACATCTTGGGTGCATTTACACCTGTACTTGGAGCTGTCCACTTGTGATCGACTCACCCAAGATGCATGTTAATACTAAGTGGAAAAAAAGGCTTACGCTGACGATAAAACAGCAGCAGTCTCCAAGTTATACACTACTCTTTGACGATGCAGCCTGGCAAACTTTCACTCTTGTCATTAAGCCAGCTGTAAACACACAGAAACAGAGACTTACATTTACATTTACTCATTTGTGACTTATACTGTTTTACCATACACAGGTTTATCACCAGTTTCTAGACAAAACCTTCTACCATGTCATAAAATCCAGGGCTTTTACCAGGTGTGATTTAGCTGCCATAGTACATGGAGCGGCACATTTTTGATGTGTTAAAAATTAGAAAGGAAGTGCTCTCTTTAACAGTGTGTGTGTTATGTATTATTAAAGTAAATGACTAGCAAAAACTGCATTTTGGAGAAAACTATCCGAGCTCGCTAACAGTGGTGTGATCACTCAATCTCCAAAGGCCTTGTGTACATAGCTTCTGTTCCTCACTCCCTTATCTCCAGAGATGCATTTTCAGTGTTTTTTTGGCCTACAAGCAGAGTAGAGTCTGAAATGTTTCCTGTTTTAGCTGCAGCAATCCCGTACACACACACACCCATTTCTGATTTTGCTGCTCATTTTGATGATATGCTGTACCTCTGTGATCAATGGCATGAAATGAACACTTGTGTTTTTGCATTTTGAATGAATATGTGACAGCAGGGACAAATGTATTTTGATTTTTTAAAAACTTTTACCAAAGACTTGAATCCCTCCTTAACAGAAAAAAATGTCAGGCAAGCTTTTCTCTCTCTTTTGCCAATCCCTTACTGGCTTGCTACCAGTTGCTGACAGGACAGGACGTTATATTCAGAAATATATCCACTATCTGTATCATGACTGACTGCAGACCACAGTGCATTTGAAAACTCTGGAATCTCCAATCACTCAAAGTTTAGCAATGTCAAGTATGCATGTGCTTAACAGCTTAGAATCGCACATCAAATTTAATGATTGAGTGAAATTAACTGATTTCGAAAATTTTGCTGTTAAAAACGCTGGTGTGACAAAGGGCCTATAAGATGATCACTACCATTTTTCCTGTCCCCATTCCAAGTGATTTTGATCATTGTGATCTTTCAGAATGTAAAGCTATCTGTGTTGCCTTTCAAATGCACACGCAGCTGTAGGATCAATAAGACATGTACATATAGTTGTTGCTACTGTAATCCAGCCATTTCCTGGAGACTGTGTATGTATCGACTGTGTCACAGGGAATATTTCATCACAATTGAAATTCCATCATTACAAATTTTTAGTATTTCTCTTAACTTAACACGTACCACAAATCTCGCACAAGATTTCAAATCTGACACAGTTGCTTGGTCTATAATTATAAATATTTTCAATCTGCTTTCCCTTATTTGAACTCATTCATGGCATTGCTGTCTGTGGTGGATCCTGTGGAAGCCAGATGTCATGTGTCCAGCTAATAGTCATCAACACATTCCAGTTTCCAGCTTCACACCCTCCATCAACATTCAGTCAGTGATTATGATTTTACAACGTCCATTTTTTTATTTTTTGGCTTCTGTTTTTTGTCTGGAGGCCATGATTCTGTTGTCAGACATGAACAGACAAGAATAGCTCTCTTGCAAGTCACTAGATATTTTCGTCTCCATTGACCCATTCTGGAACAGTGTGTGTTCCTTCCTCTTTTGTAACATAAAATAAGACACAAAGACAGAATTATTTTTGTTTTGTTGGAAGGTATATCAAAGCATTATACTACAGTGTTGTTTAATATGTAAATGGTATTGATATACATAAAATAAAAATGAATTTTGATGTAATTTTCTGAAATCATTTGTATGATACTATTTGTGCTTTGTTTTGTAGTTTCTTTCCTGCTGGATCTGTTACTGTTGTTGAAAGTCCAGTAATTAGTAGGTTTTAGATCAGGTTGCATGCACCAACTCTGTAGCACACACATCCACTTTGTTACCAGCTAGTTGTTTCTAATTTCACTGAAATGTCTCACATACAACAAGATCTCATCCCAGGTTGTCAATTCCCAATCCTGCTTTGGTACGCAGTTAGGTTTAGACACCAAAACTACTTGGCTAGGTTTAGGCAACAAATTCACTTAGTTAGGATCAGGAAAGATCATAGTTTGGGTTAAAAAAAAGGTATGTTATGTGCCATGAGTCACATATGTAACCGTATGTTACTTTAAACTTTAAATAGGTCAACATTTTCTTGATTTCACATGAGACACAAACCCTTGTTTCATAGGTGAAAGTCCTGTGTTTGTCTGACTTATCCATCCACCCCAGCCACCTCTGAATGTGGATTTTGTGGCTCTGCATACTGCGTCAGTACTCAAGGGTGCCTTGTGTGTCTGTATGACCAGAGACGCAAGACAAAGTGTGAGCCTCCATTACTGTTCAAACAAAGACATTAATACTTTAGTATTGGGATGCACATTATGAATCTACTCTTGTTTATAAAACTGCTAAAAGGGAAATTTTGGACAAAAATACTTCTCACAAATATATGAACAAAAGCTAAAAATATTTTCATGTGTAGTGAGTGAAGGCAGAGTACGCGAAGGTAAGCAGGTAGGTAGACAGGTTGGTAGGCCATCCAGTCATTTCATTCGGCCCCCATACTGCCCTGAATGTGCTTATTACAGCCCATTGACAGCCTAATGCCTATCCTAGCTTTAAAATGCTGTTATATTGAAGAGAGCAGCTGTGAAACAGGGTAGAGCCTTAACGCGAGACACAGGAAACTGGCACATACTGTTTGTGAGATTAAAAAGGTGTACACACTTGTTTTAATTTGTCCTTTTTGTGCTTCTATTACCTTTTTCACAGCTCTCTGTGACCCGGGCTTAGTTCAGTATCGACAAAACGTAGCAAAACGTTTATTTCAACAAAAACGGTGGCACCTTAAACCAGACATCGGGACTCGCGTTTGAGACTCTGACTCAAGTCCGACTTAAGTCGCACAAAGTGACTTTAGACTCGACTTGAGACTCGTCCTCGAAACTCATGTACAATGTTTATTTTTAGGTAACGTCTGATGAGCCTGATGTTATTCCCCTCCCTGCGTTAACTATAACCTGCCTATGTAACACGTAGTATCAACTGCACACAGCCACACATGAGAGAGGACAACAAACATGCCATTCATCATAAACTTTGGCTTAAAAACTTCATACAACAAGACCCAAACAGAGAAGCACTGAACGCAAACTAGATTAGAGGTGAGTAAACATGTTTAGCTCAGCATTGGCCATCTAACGTTAGCTTGCTTCTTGCTTTAGCTACAGGAAGTTAAGTCCGACTGTTATGAGAAGATGAATGAGTGTTTATTTAGTTTCCAAACTTCCAAACTGCCATCATGTGGCTGCAAACAGGCTGGTTTATTGTTTTAATCCAGACTGCTGTGGTAATAATGAATGTTGTATCACCTGCTGCATTCAATCCAGACTGGATTGAATGCAGCAGGTGATACAACATTCATTATTACCACGAGTGACTTTAGACTTGGACTCTAGCTTAATGATTTAAATCCTGCACCTCAAGTCTCAAGTTGAGTCTCAAGTTGAGTCTGAAGTCACTTTGTGTGCGACTTACGTGGGACTCAATTCCGAGTCTCAAACTCGAGTCCCCATCTTTGATGTGGCCAGCTTAAGGCACACCTGTGCAATCCCCATGCTGCCTGATCAGCATCTTGATATGCCACACCTGTGAGGTGGATGGATTATCTCTGCAAAGGAGAAGTGCTCCCTAACAGATTTTGACAGATTTGTGAACAATATTTGAGAGAAATAGGCCTTTTGTGTATAGAGAAAGTCTTAGATCTTTGAGTTCAGCTCATGATGAATGGGGGCAAAAACAAAAGTGTTGCGTTTATAAAAGATGTGTCTTTCTGCTCCTGACTTTGTATTTTTGCACATTAGAACGTGTGAATCAACAACATTCAACACACGTTTGACAATAAAGAATTTTCAAGCAAATACATTATGATATATTGGAAATGAAAGATATGAGTGCCAATAATAGCGCCTACTACTCCTGTGAAGCCAGCTATTTTCAAGAATTGTGTTTGCTTCTGCTGGATTACGAGGGGTGTTGTTGGGAAGTCGATGAAACGCGTGACGGCGTGTGGAGCTGTAAGTGCCATGCTTCTGTGACAATTCAGCTCATTGAAGGTTGTGATGGCCTCAAATCATCAGCATTGCTACATTTGCCTTTGGTGTTAGAGACCTGGGTTCAATCCCCGACTGTGTCCCTGAGCAAGACACTTAACCCCTAGTTGCTCCAGAGGCGTGTGACCTCTGACATGAATAGCAATTGTAAGTTGCTTTCGATAAAACCGACATATAAATGAATAAATGTAAATGTACATTTGTCCTCTGGCAAAGAAACAAACCCTCACCACCTTCAAATCAGTTGAAAAGTCTATTGTGAGATGACATCCCTCACTAACAAAAATGATGCCTGCTCTGTCCAAATGATAATGTGTAAATAACTGTGCATCATCAAATAATTCAGAAAGATTTGCCCATGTCTCATCTCAATAGCGCCATCACAAGCCCATACTAGCAACTCCTAACCACTTGAAAGACCTCTGGAACTGTCTTAACTAATTGGGAGAGTAAGCGTGATACTACCTGCTTTTATACATAAGTTTGAAATTAGGAGTAAACTTAATTAATCCTCTGCACTTAAGACTAAAATGGCACGTTGAGAAGCTTGATAAATACTGGCTCTGATCTAACAGGTTGTAAGGACTTCTGCATATTGTTGGAGGGCTGCTGAAAACTTGATTGGAGATCTTTGCAGCTTCCCCCCTGCTGGTGCCTGGTCCTCTGCTGTCACACATGGCGTGTGTGGAGTGCAAGGCAGGGCAGGTTGAGGACCCAAACGCAGGACACGAAAAGCCAGTAGGTAAAGTTCAGAGATTTATTTAACAAAAGGGCAAAGGCAAACAAAAGGCGAGCACACTTACAGGAATGGCTGATGAACAAGTCCAAAAAACAAAAGTACTCCAAGGTGAAACAGAAACAGGCAAAAGTCCAAAAATACAAAAACCAAAACCAGAATCCAACACGATGAGACAGGGAAGACAAGCACACTGCTACACTGGGGAAACCACAAACAATGACCCGACAAAGACAAGACAGAAACACCAGGAATATATACAGGGACTAACGAGCAGGGCGGGAGCA
>JAPMOB010221975.1:0-10664 GCA_029875015.1 Lepomis gibbosus | reverse complement strand
GTGGTGGACTCTGAGGACCTGCCCCTGAACATCTCCAGAGAGATGCTGCAGCAGAGCAAGATCCTGAAGGTCATCCGCAAGAACCTGGTCAAGAAGTGTCTGGAGCTCTTCACTGAACTCTCCGAGGACAAGGACAACTACAAAAAGTACTACGAGCAGTTCTCCAAGAACATCAAGGTTAGTGTTTTCACCTTGCTCCATGAGAGCTGCAAATTTTCCTGATTCTATGTTAATGGCATCATGAATTAAGACAATCACAATTTTAACAGGATGGAGCTCACTTATCTCAAAATGTAAAGCTTAACAAGAATTTCTCTCTGATCCTTTGGCCATATTGTCCACATGTAAAACTTCTTTGAGTCTTGTTTGAAGCTCCCTACTGCCATCTTCTGTTTAAATAGAGGCACTCTAGTTAGCAATGGTTGCTAGAATTAAGTGTCAATCAAATTGAGGTCTACTGATGCAATTTTGTTTTCAACCGCTGACATTTAGTTTTATTTGTCTTTTCAGCTGGGCATTCACGAGGATTCTCAAAACAGGAAGAAGCTGTCTGAGCTGCTGCGATACTACACCTCAGCTTCTGGAGATGAGATGGTTTCCCTGAAGGACTATGTAACACGCATGAAAGACAGCCAGAAACACATATACTACATCACCGGTGAGAACGCTCTTCATCTATAAATTGTCGTCTGTAATGTAAATGTATTGAAAAGCATTCTAAAATGAGGTGAAATGAGTTAATTCATGTGATATATATGACAGCATTGCTATGTCTGTATTTCAGGTGAGACCAAAGACCAGGTGGCTAACTCTGCCTTCGTGGAGCGCCTTCGCAAAGCCGGCCTGGAGGTCATTTACATGATCGAGCCCATCGACGAGTACTGTGTGCAGCAGCTGAAGGAGTTTGAGGGCAAGAACCTGGTTTCGGTGACAAAGGAAGGCCTGGAGCTGCCCGAGGATGAGGACGAGAAGAAGAAGCAGGAGGAGAAGAAGGCTCAGTTTGAGAACCTTTGCAAGATTATGAAGGACATCTTGGAGAAGAAGGTGGAGAAGGTGAGTAGATTGTTGTATAACTTCAGATTGTGTATAGTCCACTGTTGTACAAATAAGGCAGAAAATGGTGTTAATTCTTGTTACACCTCCACAGGTCACAGTCTCCAACCGCCTGGTCTCTTCCCCCTGCTGCATCGTCACCAGCACCTATGGCTGGACGGCCAACATGGAGAGGATCATGAAGGCCCAGGCCTTGAGAGATAACTCCACCATGGGCTACATGGCTGCTAAGAAGCACCTTGAGATCAATCCTGACCACCCCATCGTGGAAACCCTGAGGCAAAAGGCAGAGGCTGACAAGAATGACAAGTCTGTGAAAGATCTGGTCATCCTGCTCTTTGAGACAGCCCTGCTCTCTTCAGGATTCACCTTGGATGACCCCCAGACCCACTCCAATCGCATCTACAGAATGATCAAGCTGGGACTTGGTGAGTATCTTGTGTTTATCTACACAACGGAAAGCTTTCAAGACATCAAACTATGCGTCTTGCAAATTCCCAAGCTATTAAATTATAGCAGTGACATACTGCCAGTAAAACAATTTAAAATAAACCTGACATCACATTTTCATGATCTGCTTCCTTCCTCTTTCAGGTATTGATGAAGATGATCTGACACCAGATGAAGCCACACCTGCTCCCACTGAGGACATGCCCCCTCTTGAAGGGGACGATGATGACACATCCAGGATGGAGGAGGTGGACTAGGCCCGTTTCCGTTGCCTGCTAGCTTTCAAATGTATTGTTGTATAAAATTTAAAGTTTGAATGTTGTAAATGAGCCTGGAATGCCCCCCTTTTTGACCAAGGTCACTTTATTTCCCCTTGCATTGACCATATGCAGTTCAGATTCATTGATGTTGTCATGTTTTGTATTTTTTTTTTTTTTTAACTTATTGACATTCCAATGGTTCTTTGTGTTTTCTTACTTTTACTGTAAATATTTCAAGATCAATACATTTATTTGAAAGGGGTGGGACTGAAATAAAGATTTACCAGGTTAACAAGTAATGTTGGTTCCTTCTTCCATTCTTACTGAGTTACCTATCCAGTGTTTAACTAATTAATTGTCACAAGACAGTAGAAAATGTTAAAATACATTTATGTTCTAGTTGAAGGTAATTTTCATCCTTGGGAAATCCAGGGGGTACATTGCAGGTAAATAACTACTGGAAGAAATGCCTACAAGCAGTTACCCTGTCAGGTAAAATTAACAGAATGGAGACATTTGCAATGCGGGCTAGGCTTCTATGGGCTGTAGAGAAATAGGGAAATATTTGCATTTTAATTGACCAGGGACCATAAGCATTGACTCCACAAATGACCATCTTAACCTTGACAATGACTTTGTTCTGTTCAAGTCTCAGCCATGACGGTGTGACAGCGAGCCCACATACACAATTTAACAATTTCAGAAATAATTATACCTCTACTTTTCTCAAATCTGACGTGTCAAAATGTTAACATAATTCCAGTAGATGGCAGCGATGCGACACGGGATGCCTGAACCTTTCAAATATTCTAGAATGTGTTGCACGCATAGACCTATCAAAAAGGTTGCCTGTTTGGCAGCAAGGGTAAAATAGAAGTTGGGTAAAAACAGAAAATGATACAAACCATTGCCATTTAGTAGATTAGCTAAACTTGCTTTATTGTAATGAATGAAAAGAACACCCTCAGTAATGAAAAAGTGAGGTCTAAAGTTGACATATTTAACATATCAACTGTCAACAGTGTAAAATCCTAACTGTATTCAGTTTGGTAGGCCTCTAGAAAACCACAACACATACAAGAAGGCTTGACTTTGAAACATTGTGAGATATAGTTTAAGTGAGCAAAAAAAAGGATTTATAGAAATTATTTGATCAGATCTGTAAGTGTCAAACAGAGAAGATGGGGTGAACATGACAGTGCCTGCTGTCTCTTGTTTGGTTGTAATAGCCTACCTGCCACCGGCAGGGTACCCCGGTGCCTCGTAAACGCTTTTACAGTCTGTGTGCTCAGCGCGTCAATCTGAGGTGTTGGAGCAATCAGCTGACAGACAGCAGCCAATCAGAGGAGGAGGACAGGCTGAACCGCCTTGCAGTGTGGCGGTGCCCCCGAGAGTTGTCAAGGTTTTGATTGTGGAGTATCCGGGAGGGGAGCAAGGGCGGTTACGGTTGTACAATGCCGAATAAAACGAAAAAAGACAAGGTGAGTTTGAGAATTACCAAGAGGTTATGGGTGTTGGAAATAAAGTTTGCACGAGGTGCATTAAGTGTATAAACCGGTGTCATGAGAGATTTAGCTTTCAGCGCAGTGTCCCATTATGTTAACGTTAGCCAGCGAGCAATCATCACCAGCTAGCCGCTGTCTGCCAACATGTTAGCACTTGGGACCCTGTGCTGCCTTATTTGAATAAAGCGCCGTTATCTAGAAGTTGGATAGGTCAGTATACCTTGAATGCATAAGCTTTCCCAGGCAATGTGTGTGTGTTAAAGTGTAAATGTAAGCGGGCTGTATATGTTTTTAAAGCTGAAAGCCGGGGTCGTGTGAATGCTATTAACTCTGTAGTAGCGTTGGCTAGCTAGCAGCAGACTTACCAATTGAAACGGCATTGTGAGACTGGGTGGGTAGACATGCTATATTTAGTAACGAGTTTTACATGGAGGCACGCAAAAGCCTGCGTATGGTGTTGTCAACCTCTTTATCTGGTAATGTAAAATTGACTGAAGTAACGTTACGTCCTTTCTTTCAGGAGACCCCTAAGTCTGGCAAAGTGGGCAAGAGTGGAGGACAAGATAATTCAGAACATGAGGTAGGCTAACCCAGGACACTTCAGCAGAAACACTTCCTAGAAGTTCAAAAAAGATATTGTATTGTCACTGCTTGAAAATGCAGCCAGTGACATAACGAATCAATAAGCTCAACCCCTGCATCATCAGTGTCCATTCATTGCTGTCATTGCAGTGATTGTGTAAAGAAAGGTCTGTGCATAATGCCTCCCAGGTGGAACACGGTCAAGCCCTCAAATCAGTAAACTATTGTAAGCGAGATGGAATATCTTGGATGATGTAGCAAAAAATGTTGTATCACATTGATTTTATTTTCTACTCCAACAGTGAGCCCTGAATGGACCCCCCCCCCCTTCTGTTGTCAAGTGGCCTGCTCCTGTGAGTGGGAGGCAGTACACCTGTCTTGTAGTAAAGCAGACATGCAGATAGGACAGGAAATCTTCTGTGGAGTGGAAGGAGGAAAGCTAACTTGATTTAGGCCTCGTGATTTTTTTGGACATATTTAAGTGGCATCAGAATTCTTCTTGCGAGCAAAGTGGGTTTTTGACCCTTCGGTCACAGGTTTTCCGTTTATTTTTTAAAAAAATTTTTAATATAACAAGCTTTTCTCACTTAATATTGAATGTGTCTGTCGTGAGATGTGTTACTATACCCTAATTGTGTCTTGTAGCAGCTGTAATCCTGTGTAGTGAGAAAGGAATCGCAGGTTTAGGCATTTAATGTACTGGCTTGGTTGTGGATCTTTGGTTGGCTGGTTGGCCGGATTCTGTTGATGAATAGTGTTCATTGACGGGACTGGGTTGTACCTGGAGCATGATTGCCCTGCTCATGACTCGCATTGACGTTTGTTGATAACCTGGTGCTAAATTGCTTGTACATGACATCAGTTTAGGGCACCAGCCAATCACAGGCAAGAGTAGAGTTCACCAAGGTTTCTCCACTATTTGGACTGTTCACAAACCCTTTCTAAATCTGGTGCCATTTGCAATTGCATATCAATTGCAATATTTTTGCAATATGCAGTTAAAATGTTGATATCAAATAAAGTCAATAAAATATACTTGTTGGTAGCATTGTAAAATTCATGCCTTTGTGCATGCCTTCCATACTACCCACCCATAATCCAGGGGACAGACAAGACTTGAACTTTGTACTAAGCTTATCAGAATTATAAAGGCAGCTGGATGAGCATGTCAGGTTCAGTGCTGGCTATGAGTATGCATCACTTATCCTATTGTTACTATTATATGAGGCCAAGAACTTAATAGTCCTTGTCATGCTTTCATGTCCGTTGGTTACAAAATAAGTTAGTGAATATTGTGAAAAGATTGATAGTCTCAGAAAGAAATGTGAACAAACTGCACTGGTAGAAAGGACTGGTTGTCTTTAAGTCACCAAAATAGAAAAAAGGTGAACGCACAGGATTTGTACCTCAGAAATGACCACAGAAGCGAATCGACACCTGACGTCATAAACTCAACAAAAACAGTTTGTTGTGAGCATCTTAAGGCTGGAATGTGTCACAAGATTGCCAGAAGCAGCTTGAGTCAAAAGCTAACGCAAATGCTAACGCAACCTGTCAAGATGTGCAAGAAAAGAATAATATGGTCTGACTAGCTATGACTCTTTAGCTTGGGCTACATCTGGATAGGCCAAAGGGGAACCTTAAGCCCACATTACAAACTGTTAAACAGTGTGTTGGTCCTGTAACAGCGTAGGCATCTGTTGCAAATGATTATGTCACATTGTTGCACAGCATAGTCTTGTTCATGTTATGACCAGATGCACAGTGTAGTTTCAAACACTTTGTGATCATTTTCCTTTGTTCCAAGATAAGAAAATGCATGTGTTAACAAATTCAACAAACAGATTTAAGTCAAACTTCTTCCATGACCTCTGCAATCACCATATCTAAACTTCAATGAACTGTTACATGGCTCCAAACTGTTTCCACTAGTAGCACTGGCAACTAGCTACTGAATTTAACTCAATAGCACCGCTTAAATCGACAGCTGACATCCGTTTGTGCAGTTTGAAAAGCAAAAGGTGGTTCTCGGCTTTACTGGGCATTCAATATTCATGTTGTGACTGCTGCTCACCACCTGTTTGTATTTTAGTGGCTGCTGTAATACACAGTCTGGGTTGTTGTTATGTAAAAATGCATACTTTATTACTTTATAGTTATAAGGCTAAAAGAAGTTTTCTGCTACATATTTAAGAAAAATGCTGTTTATATTTTAGTCTAAATGTCACATTAATAAAATCTACTACACATATATTTTGTAGTCTTTGTTTTAATGGCAAAAATGTATGAATAATTTACATTACATTAGCAAATCATTGATGACAGATGTTTGGCTTAATGAACTTACAAGTAGAGGAGTTAATTCCTATCATTATTTTACATGAATATGTAATTTAGTTCATAATAGAGGCCAGCTCTGCTTTATTTCCCACTTTACTAGACAGCTTTACTCGTTGCCCAGCGCCTAAGCTTCTGTCTTGTCGTGCTGCACACACTGTAGCCAACTTGAGCTGGATCTTTACTGAATTGAATAATTCACCCGTGACTCAGGCTGACAGAGCTCCACAGCTGCATCTGGTGAAGTAAGCTCTGTGCCATAAGGTGTGTGTTGGTGAATGGATCCCAGCAGGCACGTGGAACCAGCTGTGAGAAACTTGCCACATTCAGTTGATCCCGCATCAGGATTATATCTAACACTACAAACCCGTCTGGGTTTTTTTAAACTTGTCTGAGACACAGCTGAGTGGCTTGATGATTGGATAAGAAAGCCATATTAGTTTGTGTATTTCCATTTGAACCTTTTCCTCCCGGATAGAAGAGTGGTGAGGTGTGATTTATGACCTTTAGTTACAATGCAAGTTGTAAATGGTGACATTGTTAAATTAAAAGGTCCCATCTAGTCGTTTACAGCAGTTGAAACTCTTGGTGAGTAGCCACATGCACACAGTTTGATCAGATTCCTGAAGAGGTTCTTGCACTCTCAACACATATGCTTGCTGTACCGCAGTGTCACTAATGTGGGTTTTTCTCTCGTTTCAGCAGAGCTCTAACAGGAAGGCTAGCAATAGTGTTCCTCCCACCACTCAGCTGCTAAAGGGGAAGCAGCCAGGTTCCCAGACACCTGTCAAAAAGGACAAGAGGCAGAGCTCCTCTCGCTTCAGCTTGAGCAACAACAGAGAGCTGCAGAAACTGCCTGCTTTCAAAGGTATTTATTGGTACAACAACTAAATCCTGTCCTCTAATCACATAATTAACTAACTTCCCAGTGCTCTATGTTTTGGACTTGTTGCATATACATTTATACAAACACAATTGCATGAGCCAGGAAGGTTTGGCACTTGGTTGAGGAATTGTAGACAAACTGCCTTTTTTTGGGCAAAAATAATGAATTAAAATTTTTTTTGAAGCTTCAACTCAGGAAGGCAAAATGTTCTATTTAGGCAGGTAGGGTAAGGGATCCCTGTAATCTTGACACAGATAAGTGCAGGCCTCACAGACGTGCATACTTACAAGCACGCACTTAGTTATTTACTCATCCTTTCCACGCTGAAATATCTGAACATCCCCTGCTGCATCACCGTCATTTTAATACCAAGCTGAGGATGGCATTACGCAATACATGGAAACAAACAGAGGACGTACATGGCATGGACTTTGTGCTGGATTTAACCCAAGCATCTATATTTAGTGGTAATCCAGAGATAAAGCTTTAATTCCATGGTCCTTGTGTTTCGGGATGTTGCCAGTGACCAGAAATGTCTGCCAGCTATACTACTATTCCATCTCCCTTCCTCCCCTTGTAGGAGGGAAATTGGCAAATCTTTGCAGATGTATATTGACTTTTACTTTAACGTCTAAACCCAGTGCCAGCATAGCACCAGATGGAAAGTGGGCACTGCCGTTAAGCCTCTGGGCATATTGTCTATGCATGAATCTGTGTGTGCATGCATGCATGCATTCACACAGCAATGATGTCTGCTGCCTTTTCCCAGCACTTTTAAAAATAATTATATAACTTGGCGGTGCACTGAAAACAAACAGCTATAACTGGATTATAGGTTGTTAAGTATCTGTGCGAATAGAAAGAGATTTTTGCTGATGATAGTGGAAATAAAAGTGACCAAGTCAGTTACTCTGTGGCGTGCAGATTAGTGCAATAAACAAAGTTTTAACAGTAAAATGAGAAGAAATGATCAAAACTCAAAAAATATAGAGAAGAAAACTATCCATTTCTCATTTAAAAAAAAAGGTTAAAATCCTTTTTAGTAACAACCAAAATATCCCCCTTTGACACATTTTTGATACATTTTCATAAGCAAAACAAAGTTCTTAAAACATCTCGACATGCTGCATGCTGGTAAGCAGAATTATACATTGTTGCATGCATTGTTAAATTGTTTAGATTTAATACAGATATGACACGCATCAGTACGTGACAAAAGGCGTTTTTCTTAGACATGTCTGTGTAGAAAAACGTAAACATGGTGTGTTGCGTGAATAGGAAATGGTTGCATGATTACGTCAGAACTTAAGATAAACCGAACTTGTCCTGCGAGTTGTAAACCTAAGATATCACCCGAGAGAACTTTTAGCAAGACAGATTTTAGTGTCACTCTGAGCCACTCAAATAAAGGCCTTTTTATTTTATTTATTTTATTCAGTTTATTATTATTATTTTTTTTAGAAAAGAGAGCCTTTGTTTTCTGCTTTGCGCTTTAAGTCTGAATACCCTAATTGCAGTGAGCCCCTCGCTACAACATACTAGAGCAAAGGCAGTATTCCTCTTCAGGGGGAATTTACAAATATTATTTGTTTCTTTGAAAGACTATGATAATATGGAGTAACTATCTGTGACTAAGGCAACAGCACGTGTTGTGTTATTGTGTGCCATTTGGTCGCTGTCGAGACTTTTGTGTAAAATAAGAATGAATTGACACACAAAGGAGTTGAAACTACCATAAAATATGTCTTACTTAGCCATTACCCTTGTACTATGTCAAGAAACCAATAAGCTGATAAAGGCTGCTCGCTTCCCACAGCCCAGTGGGAGCTTTGATAACATTCTGCAAAACATTATCCCACCGTGGCCTGCTAGATGTTATCACTTAGTCATGTCCAAACAGGCTCCTCGCTTGGCTTGTTTTCACTCCAGGCATGTTCACCTCCTCCTGATGGAAACGCATCTCAGAGAGCCGCGAGGTTGTCGAGACTCAAAACCCTGTCCAGAAGCAGGCCTTTCCCATGACCTCGCCCTACAACCAAATGTGCTTGTTGTCGCTCCAAAAAACATTTTAGCAGGACAGCAGTTTAAATGTGTTGACGACCTGATATGGTGAGCTTTTGTTTCTTATAAGACTCTACAAAAGTACACAAATCTAGACATTTCTGTTTTGGATCAGTGTTTTTGTCAGAGATCTTTCTGACTGCAGCTCGTAAACAGAAGATAAATGCTCCACAGGTGCGTGTTAGTGTCGGTGTGTAGTCTTGTAATCGTAGTATCCAAAAAGCACACAGCAACAGTTGTTGCCCCTGGATGAGTTCTCTTTCAAAGCAGGAGCTATCCTGCATGGAGCATCTGTTTCATGGGGTTTGTCACCATCTGCTGGTTATAGTATCAGCTGTTTGAGTTACTGTAATGTTGGCTAACTGGAACAAGCATTTCAGTTACCAGGACAGTAATGTTATATAACCTACCTCTGTTATTTTAGCAGTGCAAAACAAACAGATACACTGATTCTAATCCACTTAAGTGTTTTTGCAGATAGAGGTATATCACTTTTTCAATGAGTCTCTGGCTTGTAATAGAATGATAGGTGACAGGAACATGACACATGTCCTCTATTCCACCAAATATGAGCTTTTGAACTATTTAAGACATGCAAACAAGAGATGGAAATAAAGTTTCCACAGTGGTTTTCATTTGAAGGAACACCAAAGGAAACTTAAGAAATAATCCGCATGTAACAACAGTTACTACAGACGTTACTACATCACTTACTATAGAAACAGAGTGTCTGCAATATTGTTTGCTTAAAGGTTCAGTGTGTAATATTTAGGAGGATCTATTGACAGAAATGCGATACACAACTATGTTTTCAGTGGTGTATAAAGGCTGTACATAATGAGCTGTGTTTATTACCTTGGAATGAGCCACTTCTATCTACATAGACCTCTTACATGGATGTCACTAGGGCTGGGCGATATGGCCAAAATTTCATATCCCGATATAGCTCATTTGATATCCCGATAACGATATACATAACGATATAGCAATTTGTCTGTTAATTCAGTTCATGAATAGTCTATATAAAATTGCAATGTTGGGGAAATAAACCTAATTGAATACTTTATTTGTGATTTATTACATTTTTAGACAGTGTATATGAGTCCACACTCAAGAGTGTTATAGTTAATGAGATAATTAAGTGAATAAATGAGTGATGATTATTGAAGACACCTAAGCATTATTGAAGACACCTAAAGCAGAACCACAAGGAGAATATTTAAAATTCTAAGGGAAGAACCTTTTAAGAAAAATTGCTCTAAGGTATTACTGACTGTGTGTGTACTTAAATATATTTGTATTATTTTTATATCGATTTAGAGATTAAGCACTCACCAATAGCTAGATGAAGACGGTGGCCAAAACACTGTAGGTGTGTCATTTCATTCAGCTGAAGGGCAAGGATGTTGTTGGTGGCATTGTCTGTGGTGACACAGACAAGGCGATCCTTTTGCAGTCCCCACAATTGAAGAGATTCTCTGAGTCCTTTGGCTAGCATTTCTCCAGTGTGGTCTTCCGGGAAATAACTTG